>ML093048.1:39738-54507 GCA_003697995.1 Taxidea taxus jeffersonii | reverse complement strand
GTGTGTGAGTGTTTTTGTGTGTGTATGAATGAGTGTGTATCTTTCTCTCTGTATCTCTCCTTTTAACTGCTTTTGGCACAAGGAATTAAAAATAAACTGACCTATTAAACCAAATATAGTTAGAAAATGTCACTTTGATATTCTTACTCTTATTGTGCTTATACTGCTGAAGTTTAACTCTTTTTAATGTATTAGGAAGTTTTAATGACACCATTAAGTCTCTGAGAATTTTATCTAGAGATATTTAGGAATTAACATCTATCACCTCAAGGACGCTTTTCTGTAACAATCATTAAAGACACTCAACTTCCAGAAATTCTTTTTTAGTAGACAAGGTAAAAATAACTGCATAGATAAAACACTCTCCCCTCTTCACATACAATATCATAAAGCTTTAAATATTTGAAAAACAACTGGCCCTGTAGTTTTATTTATCTGTTTATTTTTTGGCACATGGGTATTTTCTTCCAATTTTTCTTGTAGAGCAAAATCCTGTAGTGATCGTCCACATTTGTAGAGAAAATTATATACTTTCCCTTGAACATTACAATTGTTGTTAAAATCAGTTTTAACGAATAGAAGTAGTGCATATGCATCTATGTTTCCTATGATTATATATGATTTCATGCTCTTTGTTCCATTACTTTGTCTAGGTATTGAAGTGTACAGTATAAATTAAAATGGAATGAAAATGTTTTATGTAAAATGATTGCTAAAAAAAGAAAATGTAGCAGAAATACAATGTTTGGAATTGTAGGAGGTGACACTATAAAATGGCCAGATATAGTGGGACCACCAAAATTATAGGGACCAAAAGCTTAATCCCAATTCTGTCATTTATTAGCTCTGAAACTGGAAGAGTTACTTCACCTCTCAGCCTCTCTCTGCATCTACTTCTGTGGAAGGGTGAAATTGAACACCAATACACATGAGAAGTTCTCTGGCAAATGTAGATCCTTAAAACACGTTGACTGTCAGTGCAATGGCTCATGTGCTCCAGGAAGGATCAACTAAGTTCATATAAAATTTTAGGGAGACTAGTATGAGTAATTAAAATCATACCCAAACAAATTTAGAATTAAAATAATATGCACTTAAAAGAGGAAAAATGCAGTAGAATGTATGAAGAATTTTCGCCATGATCATCACCAGAGTTATCATTAGACATTATTTTAGATCATCATAGATTTGTAAAATAAATGTAGTTTAAAAAATCATTGTTATAAAATTGGCTACTACCCAGAAATATCATAAAGTTAAAGAACTCTATTTTTTAATATGATTCTGAAATCACTATATGGAGTATTTGGAAATAGTTTTTGGAGATTGGCCAATGAATCACTAAGGAATTGTAGAAATAATTAACTTTATTAAATACCTTATTTTGTTTTCTGGAATCTGCTGTATGTTAATTTAGTTTGCAGATGGTTTTTATTTGTGGTAGTTTAAATAAAAAGAACTAAATGTTCGCTTATACAACAAGTAAGAAGTAATATATCTGAAAGAATTTTATGGATTGTCCCCATAGAAATAAATATGGTCTAGAAGTTTTAAGATTCTAAATATCAAATATATCAAAATAGTTACAGAATATCTAAGATGTGTTTATAATAATTTGGATATATTTGGAATATAATTACTGATTTCTGTCAGGCTGTGTTTTGCCTATCAAAAGGTTGGATTTTTTTGAAAAAGAAGTATAGACATTGATTCTGGAGTCTGTGAACATAAACAGGTCTGAAATTATCAAAGCTCATTGCTTTTCGTGATGCATCTTGCATGTAGATTATTTAGAAGTCTTGGTGAAAGTGAATCAAAATGAGGAAATGTATTTCTATTTTTGTTAAATTTATGTCCTAATTAAGCTTGGGGATAGAAGAAAAGCATAGAATATATCATTTATTTTATTTTTTAATAAAATAAAATGATTTCTTTTAAAAGAAATAAATTATTAAATTAAATTATTTTTAAATTAATTAATTTATTATTTTAATTGATAATTAATTAAATAAATTAAATTATTTTTAAAATAAAATAATTTCTTTTTAAAGAAATCCTCCATATTGCATATGCAATTTAAAGAAAATATTCAATTTGAGAACTACAATGAAGAATATACCCATATGCATTAAAATATATACATGTTTTATAATATTCATTATTAATTTATTCTGTTATGTTTTCTAGATTGAGATCATAAGAACAGCAAATATTCAGTGGTTAGAGATACTGAAAATTACCCTGATCCATCTAGAAAATATTTAATCACTGTCTGCATGTAGGTGAAAATTTGAAATGGCTGTTCTTTATTGAATGGACTTCATATTTCTAACCTCATACTCTTGAATAAATGATACAGTGCTTTAGAGTGTTTGTGGTGTGTGTGTGTGTGTGTGTGTGTGTATTTCCTCATTTGCAGAGGACAATATTTGAAGAATTATTTTATTTCTGTACAGTCCCAAGTTTTCTGCCACCTTTGTCTTGATTTAAAATTACCTCAATTTCACAGTTCATTAAAAGGTCTACTGTCTTACTGCTACCTTACATAAAATAATTGAAACATATATCAATGAGATGAGAATGTTTTTACTAATTTAGGAAAATGACAATAAATATTTTTCCTTCGCTACTAAGTCTTTTAAAGCAGTAGATGTTCAAAAAGCTGTGCAATATCTTTTTGGCTTGGTATATTCTTGCAAAAATGCTAAATATTCATGTTGATGATGATAATAAAGCCATCCCCAAGTCTTGGTTGTGGTCTAGGTTTGTGTCCAAGTGGTATGGTGGTGCTGCTCTTATGTTTATTTTTTTAAACTCTGCCAATGATAAGCATGAAAAATTAGTGGCCATATTTGAGAGACAGCAGTATAGTATTTTTTGGTACAATGTACCACAATATACAAACATATATAAGTATGTATATCATATATATACCTCTCTGCCTCTTTATGTGTGTGTTTATTTATCTATAGAGAGATTTTTCCACAATGTGCAATTTTAAAAATATATTTTATATCAAAATTTTATTTAAACATTTTTAAAATATATTATGTATTTTAAAATATATTCATAAAATACATTTCTTTATGATTTAAGACCAAGAAGATTACCATTCCATATGAAATGGAAAACAAATAAAACATAACCTCAATATTCATGGGCATCATAGCCATTCTTTCATATGATTGCTCTTACTCAGTGTTAAATGAACTCACCACTAATTGCACTGGGAAATTTTTTTAAAAATAATAATTTTTTTTAATTTTGGGAGGGTAAATTATTTCTGTGCCATCGAAACATATCTTTATTCAGTAATTGACTGGCTTAAGGTAGAATTTGACATTTCTACTGTACAGATAATTGTTATGAATGTGGCATTTATAGGAGTTTTGATAAATAGACTACAAATCAGGATAGTTTGAATTTTGTTATCTTATTGTCCCATGTAATTATGTTATTGATGAGAACAGTGTGTTAGAAAATGACCACCAAAGAAAATAACACAATATTTTCTTCTGCCTTTATTTGAAAAATTATAGAGCTATCATAGACTCTTGGATCTGACTCAAGATATTTCTTGCTCAGATTTAGATGGAGGAGAAAATAAACCATCTCTAGTAACAGCAAAAAAATGGCCAGATGGACATCCATCTCTACACCTGGATCACCACAATGTGTGCCTAGAACAATAAAAATGCATGACTGGTGACATTTGCATAATATGAAGTTATAATTACATGTGGGGGATTCTTAGGGTGATCTATTTTACTCGAAGCAACAGCTGCCAGGACTTCAACTCCATGTGAATTATCTAGAAATACTTTTGAAATTAAGAAAAAATAAAAGTGAAGCATTCTGATAAAGGAAAAAATATCAAAAAATGTATCAGACATCTATTGTCTATTTTTATTCTAAACGCAAAATAGTAATGCATATAATGAAATATCTGTATCCAAATCATGATAAACACTGTGGAAGAAAAAGGAAAAATAAACAAAACCTTGTATGCATGCAGACAAAAACCAATAATCTTCAATGTAGTAAAATTTATCCTTTTTTTAAAAAATTTTTTTGCTTTCCCGATTTAAAATTTTCCTTTTATTAGCATTTTGATGAGGGGATAATTCCTATTAGAAACGAATCAGCCATAGTGTCTCTTGGCACTACATGAAGAGGCACATGTAGTGCTCATCCAGTCAGCTGCACTGTTGCATGACTTTGACTCTTTCACTCACCACTACACTGAGTAGTAGTGAGAGTACTCACTCAGTGTAGTGGTGGTGGGATCAATGAGTTAAGTGTACCACACCTGCTCTGATACAGCTCCTTGGTTTTCCTTACTGATTTTTCAGAGCTGCCTTGGCACTGACTTGGTGCTTATCTGTCTCTCAAGCTTTCAGCCAATTCCAGGAACTGGGTTATGTCTCTAGTACACTTTCAAAAATTTCCCTTTTAAAACTTAGCTTGGTTTTGGGGCACCTGGGTGGCACAGTTGGTTAAGCCTCTGCCTTCAGTTCAGATTGTGATCTCAGGGTCCTGGGATTGACTCCAGGGGGGCCCTCTGCTTAGCGGGAGTCTCCTTTTCCCTCTCCCTCTGTGCTTGTGCACTCTCTCTCAAATAAATAAAATCTTAAAAAAGTAAAACTTTGGGTTTGTGTTGCCTGGGTGGCTCAATTGTTTGAGCATCAGACTCTTGCTTTCCACTTAGGTCATGATGTCATACATCGCCCCTTGTTGGGCTCCGTGCTCAGTGGGGAGTCTGTTTGAAGATCTCTCCCTCTGCTGCTCCCTATCCTCTCCTCCTCTCTCTCTCTATGTCTCTATCCAAAATAAATAAATAAATCTTTAGAGCTTTAGGTTCTATTTCTGCTGTTTGCAACCAATTACACGAATAGATGACTTTTTAAACTTGTTACCTATTGACATTAAGTTGAATTTTCCTCTGTTATTTTCATGGGACAATATATGTGAACCCTTGATTATCTAAAGAATCTTTAAAATAATTGAGAAACTTTTCTGTCTGTTCATCTATGTGTGTATACCATCTTCAGATTACAATTTATTTTTTAATCTAAAATGAAATATATCCTATTTAACAAATTTCTAAATGGACACTACAGTATTGTTAACTATATATGCATTGTTGTATGGTAAATCTCTAGAACTTTTTCATTTTTCATGACTGAAACTCCTTACCCATGGCAGAGCAACTCCCTATTCCTTCCTCTCCCCAGCCCTGGTTTTGCTCTCTGCTTCTGTGATACCTTCAGATACCTTGTAAAAAGGAGAATCCTGTAGTGTTTGTTCTTCAGTGACTAGTGTTTTTCACTTAGCATAGTCCACAAGATTTATTTATATTGTAGCATAAGACAGAATTTTCCTTTTATTTAAAGCTGAATAATATTCCATTGTACATATACCATATTTTCTTATAATTCATCATCAATGGACATTTAAATTGTTCTCACTCTTGGCTATAATAAGTAATGCTGCAAAGAACATGGGTGTGAGATACCTCTTTGAGATAGTTTTCAATTCTTTTGGATAAATTGAATATTGGTATTGGATAAATACCCAGAAGTAGGATTTCTGCATCACATGGTGGTTCTATTTTTAATTTTTTGAGGAACCTTCAATACTGTTTTCCATAATGTCTGCCCCATTTATATTCCCACCAGTAGTGCACAAGGGTTCTAATTTCTTCACATACTAACATTTGTTATGTTCTGTTTCTTTAAAGTTTTCTACATTTAAGATCATGTTATCTGTGAAGAATGATACTTTTATTTCTTCCTTTTCATTTTGGGTTCCTTTTATTGATTTTGGTTGAGTTTTATGTTTCTAGAAATATATCCAAAGGCCTTTCTAGTCTGTCATCTTGCTGACCAGACTTCATTAATTTCTAAATGCAGCATGGTGGGGAACATAATCTCATAGAGCTTTAGCTGTAAACGTAGAAGTTATAATGGTATTTGAAACTTGAATTAGTTATTTATTGCTGCATTAAAAAATCACCCCAAAACTCAATGACTTAAGATGACAATGTTTATTATCCCTTATCCTATAGTTTCTATAGGTTAGGAATCTGGGCATGGTTTATTTTGGTCCTTAAGCTCTAGTTTTCTCACAACACTATAATCTAGGTTCTGCTGGGGCCACAGTCATCTCTAGGACCTTCTGGGCAGTATATGTTTCTAAATACCCTTATGTGGCTATCCCTTAGATTTAGTCATGAGCTATCATATTAAGATCCAAGTCCCTCTCTGGTTGTGGACTGGAGGCTGCCCTCAGTTCCTTGTCTTGTGAGCATCTCCATGTGGCAGCTCACATAATAGCAGCTGGCTTCATCAATGCAGTCAAGTGAGAGATCAAGAGAATGTGAAAGAAAGACAGAAATCATAATATTTAGTACCTTAACCCAGAAGTGGCATCCCACTATTTTTACCATATTCTGTTTGTTAAAAGCAGGTTACCAGATCAAATCTATACCCAAGAGAAAGATCATACAGTGGTATGAGTAACAGGGGATCATGGTGACCATTTTGAAGCTGCCTACCGCAGAAATTGCCTAGTTATTTTGGTTTATCTAATCCAACTAAAAGAGAATTATATGCCACATCCACTGTGTTGTTGAAAAGTTTGTATTAAATTTGATAAATTGATTATATGCCCTGAGACTTAGACTGTTCATTTACAAAATGAAGGTAATGATTCCTACCTTATAAGGATGTATAATGTATGTGAGAAAGCTCTCAGTGTGTAAAGTGCTATAGATATGACTGATGGATATTACTAATATGCTATATACACAGGTACTGAGTTTCATGGTAGAGTAGAATATTTGACTATCTCACACTAAGAATTTGAGAAATAAATTATCTGTCAAATGTGGAAGAGTGAAAAAAAATTCTAACTAAAACATTTTTTAAGTGGGAAACAATACAATATTTAGTCAGCCACCAAATGGGTAAACATGGGATATATGTGTGAACCTGCACATAGTTCTGTTTAACTAGATAGTATAGTAGGTGAGGGGCAATGATGGAAGACAAGGTCAGAAATGTATTTTGGGCTCTGAATATCTGGTTAAGTCATTTGGACTTTTTCATTAAACCTATGAAGAACTTTATAGATTTCTGAGCAATGGAGGTACTGTCTTAATTTAGGCAGATTTATCATATTCGTTGTATTAATCATAGACCTATGTTTCAAGTGTTGTCTATAGCTTCCATTTTGGAAGAGTTTTATTTTCATATATTACTCTTTGACTAAGAGTGCTATAGAATAAGACAGTGTCTGGGAAACATTATCACATAATCTTGTATTTAGCTTTGATAGGCAAACTATGGAAAATATGAGTTGGAGCTAGATTGAGAGAAAAAAAGAAAAACTTCACCCAGTGCTAAAACAGTACCTCTACCAAGCATATATTATTTGCCAGGCAGTATTTGAATAACTTGGCAAGATTATCTCATTTTATCTTCATAATAGTCCTATGAGATCTGTATTATTATCTTCTCCATTTTATAGATCAGAAACTTGAGACTCAGGATCAATCCTTGCATCATATCATAGAACTACTAAGTTGAGAAATCAGGATTTGAACCTGGTTGTGTGGTTCTGGAGCCCTACTGCTACTAAAAAGTGCCATCTGCTACCAAGCAGCATCTGACCCCCATATCACTTGAGAGATCAATGGAAATGCAGAATGTCTATCCTCTGCCCAGACCAACTCAGTCAAAGATCCCCAAGCAACCTGCAGGCCAAAGGTTTGAGCAACTTTTAAGCCCATGCCCTTGACTGTTTTACTGTGTTGAAGAATGAATGAAAAAGAGACAAAAATCACTTGTAGCAATTTATTGTGAAGGGTAAATCTTTTTGGACCCTGCAACTGAAACTCTCTAAAGTAGTAGTAATGTGATTTACTTACAAATCTTCCTCCATTGTACACTCATATCATTTCTAACCTTTGATCTATTTAACTGAAGGCTGATGTGTACGATAAGTGATGCATTATGACCCAGTTGGAAGATTAAGTATGAAAGTGCCTTGAACTGTTAAATACCCAACCTATTTTTCATGAAGTATGAGAACTAGAAGGATTGTTAGAGCTCATTTAGCCTTATCCTCAAATTACCAATGAGGAAATTAAGGTTCCAAATGGGAAAAGTCACTAAAGTCATGGTTAAGTAGTAGTATCCTGTAGGGATATCTGAAATTGTAGCTTCATCAGTACCCTTCTAAAAATTTCAAGGGAAGGATAAAGTTATAAAACGACTCCCTGGACAGGATTCAGACAGTTGGATTTAAGGAACATTTTTCTACAGTGCTGATTTTCTGGGCTTGGTATGACTGCTTGGACTGGGAAAGAGCTAGACAACCAAATAGAGTAATGATTTTAGGGGGTGTGTGTGAAATAATTGGAATTGTCAGGACAGGTACATCTGTATTTAAGTATATCATCCATTTATTCTTTGTATTCATTTATTCACAAAAGAAATTCTTATTTAGTTCTTATAAATGATATGTAGTACAGTATTTGAGTTTGAGATGTTTTTAGGGCAGCCAGAATGATCTGGGTGTCAGTGAAGTATCTATATTTAGGAGCCTGAAGGTGGAAGGGAGATGTGTCATTGGAATGGAACAACACTTGAAGC
This sequence comes from Taxidea taxus jeffersonii, assembly GCA_003697995.1. Taxonomy (NCBI): domain Eukaryota; kingdom Metazoa; phylum Chordata; class Mammalia; order Carnivora; family Mustelidae; genus Taxidea; species Taxidea taxus. The sequence goes on along the minus strand of ML093048.1, from coordinate 45,850 downwards.
CTGGGTTATGAATGATATCATTCATGAATGTGTGATGATTTGCAGAGTGAGAAGGCTAGCAGTCTGTGGCCTGGGAACTGACACCTGGGAAAGAAACATTTATGGAGAAAGTGAAAAGTGAGGATGCAAATAACTGGAAAAGAAGAATCCAGAAAGAAGGGAGAAAAACCAGCAGGGAAAAGTACTGTAGGAGTCAATGATAATGAGAAAATTTCAGTTGAAAGGCATAAGTAGCCATGTTGAGTGTTCCTTAAAAGGAAAATAATAAGAAGAATCAATATCAATTTAATTTTGCAAAATAAGCATAGTTACCATGCAGAGAATAATTTCTGACGAGTTGCTAGAAGTGGAAGGAATGCCTGGGAGATCAAGAAGTAGAGAGAATATTTGTAAAGTACATTTTGAAAATCAGACTTCTTTTTTTTTTTTAAGATTTTATTTATTTATTTGACAGATAGAGGTCACAAGTAGGCAGAGAGAGAGAGAGAGGAGGATGCAGGCAGGAGGAGCAGAGAGCCTGATGTGGGGCTAGATCCCAGGACCCTGGGATCATGACCCAAGCTGAAGGCAGAGGCTTTAACCCACTGAGCCACCCAGGCGCCCCTGAGAATCAGACTTCTTAAGGGATATATAGAGAGAGGGGAGTAACTACAGTAAGACATTTCTGGGAAAGAGGTTTTTAAAGAAAACTTTATGAGATTAAGGACATTTGAATAAGTTCCATGCTGAAAGAAAAATCCCATTGAGAAGTTGAAGATTCATATGATGGCAGAATCCAAGCCAGGCATTCCTTATACTTAAGTTTCCATTTTGGATTAATAATGGATTTAAGTATATCCCTTGGAATTGGGACAAGGGATGCTTCCATGCCTAAGAAGTCATCAGTGAATGTGGGGAAAAGAATGGAAAGGAAGTGAAAGAAATATCAAACTGTGGAAATTGGAAGAGATTTCTTTCTTTAGTGAGCTGGCACCATGTCAGGTGATCCGAGAAACTTAGAAATTAGATACCTAAACATTAAGGAGGAAGAAAATTCTGACAAATGCCATAACATGGATGAGCCTCGAAGACATGATGCTAAGTGAAAAAAGCCATTCACAAAAGACAAATACCAAATGATTCCATTTATATGAGTATCTGAAGTAGATAAATTCACAAAAAGTGGAATGGTGTTTGTGGCTAGGAAGAGGGAAAAATAGGGATATGTTTAATGGGTATGGAATTTCAGTTTTGAGAGATAGAAAAGTTCGGGGGATTGTTTGTAAAACAATTTGAATATACTTAACACTACTGAATTATACACTTAGAAACACTTAAGGTGGTAAATTTTATGTTATTTGTGTCAACACAATTTTTAAAAAGTTAAATATCTACATGTCCACCTCCATTGGAACCTGTTTAGATTACAGTATCCCTTTTTCTTTCTTTCTTTCTTTTTTTTTTTTTTTGAATGGAAAGCTTTCCTTTACATATGTTAGGAAGGAATTTGAGATTTACCTTCTTATGTAGATAAAGAGACTAAATTAGTCATTGATGCAACTAATATATGAAGCTATTTGCCATACCATACACAATGTCCTACTAAGGAAACAATACAAGCTTGCTTATGTTATTTATTCCATCTGTACTCAAAACAGTTTAAATTAAAACAGTACACAAATTTGGAACCTAGAAATGATCATGGATTGGAAGATTAGAAAGGATTATAAAAGGATTAAAAAGTCTCAAGCTGATGAGGCTGCAGTTAGCTCTAATATATCCAGTGACTGGAAAAGTAAGTCATTGCTACTGATTTGTCACTACTGGAAGATGGTGTATTAGTTATAATCTAGATCTCTTTAAGTTTTGTATCATTAACATTGTTAAGTTCACTTTTAAGAATGTATCTAAAATAGTGAAAAAAATATATATATATATTTTGGAAATTTATATATATTCTGGAAATGCAACACTGAGTTCTCAAAGTGTTACAAAAATATTTTTAAAAATTGAACTTTATAAAGCATACAATAAGGGAATAGCTAAATCATAATAAAGCAATAGGTTACCATCCAAACATCAAATACAACTTTCTAAAGTTGGTTAATGGTATTATAAAATCTCATGACACATGTTGAATGAAAAATCTTTCTACCCACCTGTCCAGCCAGCCAGCCAGCTAATTTAATTAATGGCTATTATGTATATAGTTCCATATATACGCTAAAAATGCAACTATGGTAATAAAGCAAAATACTACGCTACTATTTCCCAAGCTCTGAGGCTACGTATATTTTCCAAATTTTAGACTATGGGAATGTACTTCTTTGATAAATAAAAAAAGAAATCTTTATTTTAAAAAGTTTTAAGGAGCAAGTAATTATATTGTATGAAGGGAGTATTAACAATAGCTTCAGTTGCGATTTTTCTTTAGACATATTTGATTGCCTTCTGTAGAATACCTTCTTCTATGGTTGCTGAGAATTTGATTTCATATAATAATATTAGTTGGGACACAAAGGATTTTACATAGCTTTGTTTGGTCCCAAGCTGGACACATTAATAAAACAAGGAAGTCATAGTCATTAACAATTATATTTTAAATGACTCAAACCATATTGTTATCAGTGAAAACAATGGACCCTTCATTCGTATTTTATAGCATGCATGGAAAACTGTGGAGATTAAAGTTATTAACAGTTGTTAACATTATTAACTTTAATGGCAATGAATCTTTCTCTTCTGAAAGTTTGTGCCTTTAGTGAGGGAAAGAGGGAGCTCTTTTCAAACTGTGTTCATTTAGCAAAATGGGCCATTAAATGGACCTTATTGTATATGGAGACCAAATAAGACTGTGGTGTTAACAAACATTACCCTTGGGAAATTTTGTCTTTTGTCTGGAAAAAAAAAACCTACTTATGTTGCAATGGCAGCAAGATTGACAGTGATGAATTAGAAAGTTTTTTGGAGTGTTCTTTAGCAACTAGAAGTTAATATAGAGCTATTTCTGACAAATGTTTCACTACTGCTTCCAAAAAATAAATGTGTCAGTTACATGAGCTTATAAGGAAGGTATTATTTCTTTGAAATCTTGTGCTTTTTAAAAATGTTGAACTGGGGCACCTGGGTGGCTCAGTGGGTTAAAGCCTCTGCTTTTGGCTCAGGTCACGATCCCAGGGTACTGGGATAGAGCCCCACATTGGGCTGTCTGCTCAGCAGGGATCCTGCTTTCCTCTCTCTCTCTGCCTGCTTCTCTGCCTACTTGTGATCTCTGTCAGGTAAATAAATAAAATCTTTAAAAATAAAAATAAAAGGGCACCTGGGTGGCCCAGTCAGTTGGGCATCTGCCTTTGGCTCAGGTCATGATCCCAGTGTCCTGGGATTGAGCCCCACATCAGGCTCCCTGCTAAGCAGGGAGACTGCTTCTCCCTCTCCCCACTGCCCATGCTCTCTCTCACTATCTTTCTCTCTCAAATAAATAAACAAAAATCTTGGGATGCCTGGGTGGCTCAGTTGGTTAAGCGGCTGCCTTCGGCTCAGGTCATGATCCCGGTGTCCTGGGATCGAGTCCCACATCGGGCTCCTTGCTCGGCAGGGAGCCTGCTTCTCCCTCTGCCTACCTCTCTGTCTGCCTGTGCTCACTTGCTCTCTCTCTAACAAATTAAAAAAAAAAAATCTTAAAAATAAAAATAAAAAATGTTGGACTAGGATTCAAGAACATGTTCTCTTGTGAAACTGGGCATTTCACTTAAGTTGTTTTGCCCTGAGTTTAATAATTATTTTAAGGACTAAATAATATAATAGTTAATTTTAAGATGCTTTACTATATCGAGGAAAATATATATAATCAGTTATTATTAGTGATAAAAATTAACCTACAATAATAATATTTAGGAAAATGAATCCTTTGAGAAGTATAAGATAAGTTAGGAAAGCTATATTAGTGTCAAAAAGAATGTAGTATTGTATCTCAACTTCCACATCTAGGTTTTTTTTTTTTTAATTCTAACTAGTATGTGGAGAAATGTACTCTTTTTCTACCTAATAATGCTTATATAGAAAAAGTGGCTAGGATTATTTCATCAGAAGATGTTTACTAAGTATCTATTAATATTTTGAGAAGGTTATCTGACTGTGTCAAGACTGATAGATAGATTCAGAGGCAAGGAACCCCAGGTGGGAGGCTCTTGACATAGTCTGTTTGTGAAATAAAAAGGGTCTGAATGTCCCTAGATAACTTGCCATGAGAAATTCAACCAATAGATGTTTGTTGAAATTCCACCGTGTGCAGGGCATTGAGCCAATACTGGTTCTTACCCTTCTGGAGAAGGCCTTAAGTAGGAAAGAATAGTAAAATACTGGTTTATCAGATGCTTTCAAGTAGAAAATCCCTTAGCTACAGCATGTCTGCCTTCAGCTTATGTGGTTGATGGGATCTTGGGGTCACTTCTTATGATTCGTAGGAAGAGACTGTGCCTAGGAAGACAGGTTTGCAGATCAGAAGTAGGGAAATGAGCTTTAGCAAGAAGCTGTGCTGTGCATCAGGTAGAGATTTAACAAGGGACTGAGTCAGATGGCAGGACCCTTTGCTATAACTGAGATGTGGAGTACAAGCTGAGGTGGAGAAGAGAGCTTGTGACTAAAGTCATGATGAGTGAGGCATTAGGGGTCTTTTGTTTTTCCCCTGCTAATGCTATCACATTCAGTCAGAGTTCTAAGGACTTAAAGAAGCCACCCACCTGGACTGACCACCTGGACAAAACCATCATGTTTTGTCAGTGATATCCTCTTTTTAAGTTCACTAGGTAATGAACTTCATGAGCTTGTGCTGCCTCATTCCCCTTTTTGCCTGGGTGAATCTGAAATTAGTGAATCAGATTGGCTTCTTGGACATCTTTGATAGCTTTCTCACCACAAGGGTATTTAAATAAATGAACAAGTGTGCTCCAAAACACTGAGCTGTAACTGACATATGAAAGCAGAGGTTGCCTGGGCTGTCAGAATGCTGGGTATGAGTATCTTTCGTCTCACATGAAGTGGCCAGAGGTAGGGAGGTGGATTTTCTTGGGTCTTTTTGTTCTTCACTGGCTTATGTGTGTGACATCTGCATTTACCCATAGGCTTTAGGCTTTCTAGAACCTAAGAGTTGAATCAAGCATCTCTGGAATCTGGAGATGTGTGTTTAACTCCCTGTGAAACTTCAAAATATGTCACTCATAACTCTCTGTGAAAAATACAGACAACACAATTTCCTGTCCTATATGCTGTCAATTTCCTCTTTCTGCCGATAACCGCCCAGAAAGAGTTGTGCTGCTATGCCTTGGAAGCTCTTTTCCCATTTCATATGCAGATACTCTTTACAGTTGGTACTTTTTCCTGCTTTTCCTCTTGTTCCTGGCTAATTACAAACTTCCTATATATTAACTAATAATAGCCATTTTATAAACATGATACACATGTACTTGTAACAATAATCCTTTGTAAATGATGAAACTCTTTTGCAATCTTGGCATCTACTCCTGTCTCATTTTGACTGTCTCCTTTTTCTCCAGAACCTCATACCTATTATCTTAGGCTGCTCAGGTTACTATAACAAAATGCAATAGTCTGAGTGGCTTAAATAAATTTATTTTCTTACAGTCCTGGAGGTTGGAAGTCCTAGATCAAGGTTCCGGCCAATAGATTTGTGAGAAGAGCTTTCTTCCTGGCTCGCAGACAGTGGTACCCTCTCCTATTGTAGCTTTTCCTCAGTATAGGGGTGGGGACTACAGGTGGCTGGGTGAGAGAGAGAGAGAAAGAGAGAGCACAAGAGACAGCAAGAGTGAGCAGAAGTAAGCAAGAGCATGCTGGTTTCTCTTATAAGGACACCAATCCCATCAGAATAAGGACTCACACTTATGACCTCATTTAACCTTAATTATTTCCTTACTCCAAATATAGTACATTGGGGTTCGGGCTTCAACATATGAATTTTTGGAAGCCATAATATAGCCCTTTGCATCTGGAGATACAAATAAGCCCTCATTCCCACTTGTAACCATAGCCTTCTGCTCCCAAGATTCTTTGCCATTTTATTCCTTTCTTCAACAGACGTATATATGAGTGTTTTCATTTTATTCCTTTCTTCAACAGA
>ML093048.1:22626-39728 GCA_003697995.1 Taxidea taxus jeffersonii | reverse complement strand
GTATATATGAGTGTTTTCATTTTATTCCTTTCTTCAACAGACATATATATGAGTGTTTTCTATGCATTAGACTTTGGAAGCATAGTCAAGGTCCCTGCCCTCAAGGAGATTTCATTCAAATGGAGAAGACATCAGAAAATAAATAACCAGGATAATTCCAAGTGTTAATAATACTATGAACAAACGAGGAAAAGTGATAGGGAGTAACTGAGAAAATGAGCGGTGATTTTAAGAAAGGGGTTATTTCAGGGGTGCCTGGGTTAAGAGTTGGGCTTAACTCAGTTGGTTAAGCGTCCAACTCTTGATTTTTGGCTCAAGTCATGATTTCAGGGTCATGAGATCAAGCCCCATGTCAGGCTCCTTGCTCAGTGGGGAGTCTCCTTGGCATTCTCTCTCTCCCTCTGCCCTTCCTCCTGCTCTCTAAATAAATAAATACCTATCCTTTTTTAAAAGGATATTATTTCGCACTGTTATTTCACAAAGTTATTTCACACTGGCTAGACAGGGAAGGCCTTTCTGTAGAGGATGCATACAAGCTGAGAATTGAAGGATACAAAGAAGCTACCTGTGTGAAGATCCCCAAGAGTTAAATATTCTAAAAAAAATATTATAGCAAATGCAGTTGTTTTATGTTACAAACATTTTTGAGCTATTGAAGGAACTGAAAGCAGAGCAGAGTGCCTGTAGCATGCAGACCATCAGGGGCCCAGGTGATAGAGAGGTAGCCATGAGTCATATCATGTATGTCTTGAAAATCCTTGCAAGATATTCACATTTTCTTCTAAATCAAATAGCAAGGCAGTTAAGGACTTCAAGGGAGGCATTACATAGTCTGGCTTGTGTTTGAAAACATGGATTTTACCAGGCAGCAACAATAGAATCAGGGGGACCAGGGAAGAGGCTACTGCAGTCCTCCAGGTGAGAAATCATGGAGGCAGGATTGGTAGTACAGAAGAAGTAATGGTACGAAATTTCAAGACCCATTTCTAAATAAAATAGAAACATCAGGGACGCCTGGGTGGCTCAGTGGTTAAGCATCTGCCTTTGGCTCAGTACATGATCCTAAGGAACTGGGATCGAGCCCCACACTGGGCTCCCTGCTCAGCGGGAAGCCTGCTTCTCCCTCTCCCCCTGCTAGTGTTCCCTCTTTCGCTGTGTCTCTGTCAAATAAATAAATAAAATCTTGAAAGAAAGAAAGAAAGATCAAATTGCCTGGTCCCACAGTATGGTTGTGGTTTATAATTAAGTAACCAAGAACTTAGAACCATCATAGCTATTAGAAGATTTATGTTTCTTCCTGATTTTGTTTGCTGCTTCTTAGACTCCATTCTGTGTTCTCACAGACATATCCCATCCTGCCATTCCATTTTCATTTTCATTTTATTTTAAGATAGGTTCTTCTTGCTCCCTTCTCCTTAGTTAGGACGTCACAAAAACCAGTAACACAGTCTACCTGTATGGTGGGAGCTCAGCCGCATGCCCAGTTCTCTGGCTGTCGGGCATTGTTCAGGCCATCCCCTTATTCAGGATTGGAATAGTGCCCCTACTGGGCAGCTCCCACTTGTTTTCTTCCTATAGTGACTAGCGGGACCACATTACCCTTCTATGGGCACTATCCGCCTACAGGCCACTCCTGCTGACTTCTCTTTTGTCCTCACCTAGAATTCATGTCAAGTCCCGTGTTTTTCTCCTTTTTCATATCGTTCATGCTGCAATGAGGTGACCATTAAACCTCGCATAAATCATCTGAAAACATAACAGAAGATTCTTAGGATTTAGAAACACTTGTAAAAGAAATAGCACATATGAGTGTACTTGAACTTATTTAATCTGGTTTTTAATATCAGTGGGTTTATATGTATGTATTTTTAAATGAAAAGGGTTTCATAGATTTCTTTATTGAGGTAAATTTCATAAGTAGCCTGAAAAACTTAACGTGGTGTAGTACTAGGTTGTGCACAGTATTTCTGTGCATCAGACACTTTAATACAGGCTTCATTTATAGTGTGTCATGTCAACACTGTTGTAGGTACTGGTGTTGGCCCTCTGTTATTGATGAGATCTCATAAGGCTAGGTGACATTTTCAGTGCTAGATAGCTGGCTAGTGATGGAGACATAATTTATTTTTTTAATTTTTTAATTTATTTTCTTTTTGGAGACATAATTTAAATGAGGGTCTGATTCTTACCTATATTGTGCCCCTGTTGCTCAATGTTATGTCCTTTATACAAACACCTATGGAAATAAACTATTATTTCCCTTCATCATCTTTTTTTTAAACCACTTATTCCTACATAATCCTGAGCACTGTAATTGGGGAATGATTGACAGACTGGAAGAGGTTATAAGGGAGAGAAAGGTTTTTTTCCAATAAATGTAAAATAGCTACAAAAATAATAGTGCACATCAAATCATCTCATTTAAATAGTTTTATAATGGTCGTGTTACACTGGTTTTTACCATTTAGATCAGAAATAATTGAGTCAGATAAATCATTAGTTTTTATTTTATCCAGAATCTAATGAAATTGATTTTTCTACTTCTACTTTTAATCATAAGTAAATATGAATAAAAATCACCCTTGTTACCAGAGTTAAGGTTGAAAATCTCAAAATAAACTTTGGCAGTCAATTTACTAGTTTAAAACAAACCATATGTTCATGAGGATGTAGACATTAAATGCCCTACAGATACTTCATTAATTTTACATTAATCTGCATTCACTTTATCATCATCCACACTTAATTGCTTTGGTGATTCCCCCCCATAAATGTAAGCAGTTTCAAAGAATGTTAAAAATGTCAATAAGTGTTATATTTATGGGTTGTTCTCACTATAGCTAAGCATCATTTCACTCATCATCATCAAAACCAATAAGGTTGAATAGAAACAACATATTCAAACATAACACACAATATTTGTATTAACACCTTAGCTCATGGATTTATCAAAGTTTATCAGATAATTAGTTATTCTACACTGTATTAATTTTTAATTAGTTATTAAACTGTGATTTTTTCAGATAATAAAGACTTCTTTGTTAAATAGAAACTAAGTCTTTAAGGTATTTTATTTAACCCATGGATATTTTTGCTTCTTTTTTTTTTTTTTAAAGATTTTATTTATTTGACAGACAGAGATTACAAGTAGGCAGAGAGGCAGACAGAGAGAGAGAGAGGGAAGCAGGCTGTCTGCAGAGCAGAGAGCCCGATGCGGGGCTTGATCCCAGGACCCTGGGATCATGACCTGACCTGAAGGCAGCGGCCTTAATCCACTGAGCCACCCAGGCGCCCTATTTTTGCTTCTTTAAGCACAATACAGTATATATCTAATTCATGCTTTATATTTGAAACAGAACAGAGGATAATAGGACAATATAATTATTGTATTAAGCAGCATGTTAATATTTTCTATGAATTGAAATGGTGAAGTTTTATGTAAGTTTAATGTTTGTTATATTTTGCAAAAACTTGTATTGATGGCATATAATCTTAGTTAAATCAAAATAAAATGTATCAAAAGATATTAAAATATATTTTTTAATATTCTTCTGGTATCTTAGAGATAGGGATTTTTAAAAATCTATAGTTTAAAAAACCTTGATAATGAATTTCGTAAATGTGAGAGTCTTGTTTCTGTCTTCACTATCTAAGAAGAATCTTCTTGTTAAGCAAATAAGATTAGGGATAAAAACTGTTTCTTTGAAATTTATTAAAGCCTTAGAATAGGACATAATTTTTTTGGCTATTTTGAGCTGGAATTACATTTGAAGTAGTATTCCTAACTTCTCTAATTTTGATTTTTCACTAAATCCAGCAGACCACTCCTGAACTAGTGTTAATGTTCAGAGTATAGTTGTATTTAGAAATGTTCCCTTGTGTACTGTTGGAGGTTCATGCAGTGCTCATCCAACTGCATGAAATTTGCATTGCAAGAAAGTGTCAGGAAATACCTTTTTATTTAATTAATTAATCAGAGAGAGAGGGCACAAGCAGGGGGAGAGTCAGGCAGAGGGAGAAGCAGGCTCCTTGCTGAGCAAGGAGCCTAATGCAGGGCTCAATTCCAGGACCCTGAGACCTTGAGCCGAAGACTGAGGCTCAACCGAATGAGCCACCCAGGTGTCCCAGTGACTTCTTTTTGTTCAGCACGAGTTCTTACTTTCACCTAAAATGCTTTGAAGTACACATTTGTTTGACTATACTAATTCGTTAAAAACTAAGTTAAAAACTGTATACCCTAGAGAGAAATGATGAATTTAGGCTACTTTGCCATCTCTGTGGGACCGAATGGCTATTTTGTACAGTGTAGACCCTTGTTAATCAAAATGCAGTCCACGGAGAGGAAGCATGGGCCTCACTTGGGATTTATTATAAATGCAAACTCTTAAGCCCCCCACTAAATATGCTAAATGCTAAATGAAAATATGCTAAATGAAAATCTAAATTTTAACAAGATCCCAAGGTAATTCATATGCTTCTTAATGTTTGAAATAGACTGAACTAAGACTTGGCCAGTAACAAAGCCTGAATTGATCAGTACTCGTTCCCAGGATATGGCACAAATTAGCACTATGTGTTTGTAAATTGGCTGACCACAGGCTGAGTAAGTTCTGTGCTCACCCTGGGCTTCTTGCTCTTGTTTAGTTGTGGGCTGTGGGACAGAGAAGAATGACAGCACTTTCTTTGTGTTTTCCTGTCATTGTTATCCTATTACTCTGTTGCAGACAGGCAAAGTCACCTTTGAAATTTTTTCCAGGTGAATAAGAAAAATGTGTATTTTAAAATGATCTGTGGCTGTTTGATGTTCAAGTACACTAAATAAAAAATGTATGATTTTTTTCATCTGATTACATCTTCCTAAATGCTTAGAAAGGCATATTTGATGAAATATTATACATTTTATTGGACTGTGATAGCATCTTCTACACTTCACTTTCTGCCTCGTGAGACAGTGGGTTCCTTTATGAAGTGCCACTGGGTCTAATTACATATTGGAGCCTAGACCCCTACTGTTTTTTCTTGACTAAGGACTGCACAAGCAAACACAGTGTGATGTGCATTTTATCTCCTAGAGCAAAGAAATATTGTATACTCCATTTCAGTAGAGGTATTGACTTTTTGAAGTGTCCCAAAATGTATTGAACCAATCAGATTTTTTCTTGAGCTGTTTAAATTATTGAATATATGCATTTAATTTCTCCTGCCATGGGAAGGAAAGAATTTTACTGCAACTGGTGAAGGTTTTTCTTTTCCTTACATTCTTCTTTTCATGGCTTTCTATTTTATTAGTTTCATCTTATAAGGGAAATATTTTATATTCTTTTAAAGAAAACAGGAAAATAGAAGCTTGACCAACCCATACCATCGAGTTTCCAACTTTAATCTCTGTTACTTCTGATATTTACTCCATATTTCAAATAGTATGCATAAACTTTCTCATCAGTAGCTTCCCAATAAATTAAATACATTTTTTGATTAAACCAAAATTCTACCTATCGAATTTCAGATGTCTCCAGAAAAGCAAATCTAATCACACCCAAAAATCAGGGATTGAATGTCATTTCACTTCTTAATAGTTAACGAGGAGAGATGGAATAAAATGATAACTCTGGGGCTATTCTGAACTGTGATCACACTGTAGATCATTTGAATTTTGTTGATGATCATGTGTACCTCTTCTTTCTGGAGATTCCTGTTCTTCATTTCTGGTAAATTTTATTATAACATTCCTTTATTATTACTACTTTCTTTTTCTCTCATCTTTTCTTGAATTCATATTTATTGAGTTTTTGGGTTTTCTGTTTTTACCTGTTAATTTATTTTAATTGAAGATCAATTTGAAAATGGAAGAACTGACAAGAAATTTTCCATTTTCAGATTTGTCCCAATTTAAATGTTGCCTTGGAATACGTTTTCCTGTTTGGATAATGCAATGAATGAGAAGAATTTGGGATTTTGTTGTTGTTGTTGTTGTTTAGGTCATTTTCCTATTTTCATTGCTGGAAAAAAGCTCTTTGGGGGTTTACATAATTCTCCTGGAAATCATTTGATAAGATTTCTTTTATTTTTTAAAAAGTTTTAATTTATTTATTTCTTTGATTACATGAGTGGGGAGAGGGGCAATGGGAGATGGAGAGTGAGAATCTCAAGCGCACCCTGCACTGAGTGCAGAGCTCCACCCAGGGCTCAAACTCACCACCCTGAGATCCTGACCTGAGCTGAAATTAAGAGCTGGACATTCAACTGACTGAGCCCCCCCCCCCAGGTACCCCTGATAAGATTTATTATATCATTTTGTCACCATACCTAGAACTTACTGATCATAATGCTTTGTGTGGCCCCCCACATAGCAAAGTACACTTTTGACCTACTGGACTTCGACTGCATCCCTCCAACATCTGAACTTCTGCTTGGCTATAGATCAAAATAGCAAATTCCCAGGTGCTTCATGCTTCTCTATATTTTCAGAAATTTTATTGTAAATCTCTGAATTTTTGGCAACAAATAATGTGGAAATAAATTACCTTTTTAAAATTTTTACCAAATCTATGTTGGCAATGATATATATTAACCATTTGATACATATATCCTGATCTTGGTTTTTAAGTTAAGATTGTGACATCTCAGCATGGCTTTAGATATGAATTTTGTAGCCCAGATCTAGGCATAATTAGGATAAAAAACATTTACTGAGCACTTACATTGGTGTAGATATGGTGGTAACAGCTTTAGATACATTATGTTACATAGATCATGCAATAATTCTATCAGGCAGGTACTACTAACTGTCTTAATTTAATGAATAAAGAAAGTGAAGCTCAGAGAAGTTAATTTGTTCAATGTTATACACATAATAAGCTTTGGAGCCTGGTTCAAATCCAGTTTGTGGGACTAATGGGCAGGCTGTTTTGCACTATTGTATTCCTAGAGGTGCAGGTTTGCATCAGCATCTTACAGTGTACTTTCATTGTCACAGTATAGAATTTTATCTGGGGTATAGTATATGAAAGGATTGTTACCTGAAATGCCTTTAGTTGGAGTATTGCTTGTTTGAGGAGTATAAGATCTTATGGGAAGAACATAGAATTTATGCCAAAAAAAAAAAAAAAAACCCAAAACAAAAAACAGAGAGTTGAAACACTGTTGGTAATAGTCCTACATCAGTTTTTCACCACTTACTAAAGAATGAAATAATAAGACAATGCAATAAATAAACACTGATGGTGTAATTTAAATGTGTATTATTTGATAGTATAAATTATTTTTATTGGACTAATTTTAGGTTCTACATACCCACATATGTAGAACCTACAGTATTACTATTAGCAGCATCAAATGAAAAGTAGTATTAGCAACATCAAATGAAAAGACAAGAGAGGTATAATGTGTAATTAGTCAGTGACGAATGAATGCCAAACAGCCTACAAAGTATTTAAGTCTTCTTCCAATCCAGATACTGGTGGACATCAAGAAACTCCTCCACCTTCCCTCCATGTCTGTATTGCCATACAGAGGTACTTTTACTAGCATTTGCTTTATGGTCATCCACATAGAGATCTTAGGGGTCATCTCTTTTCATGGTAGAGTTCTGGGGTGAAACAGAGTAACTGCTGCTTATTTGATGCAAGAGTCTGGGGTTCTGAATTTTAGGAATATAGTGGGAGAGAGGAGGAAATAGTTCATTGTAGCACATTATCTACTTATGGAAAAGATCCTACACTATAAATATTAGTCCTGCCTATTTTGGATGCAAGCTCAAATGTCATTTGGTTTATTTAAGGTGAACGAACTCCGAATAGAACAGACTGCTAATATTAATAAAATACATCAGGACTGCAACAGTCACTAAGAGGCATGAGTATTCTAACTTAGCATCATTTACTGAGCACTGTATTAGCTGACTTTGCTGCCCTATCAGAATCACCTTTCCAGGCAGAAGCACTTACTCCCCTGCTGTAGACTCTGGGGTGGTAACAGTTCAGAGCTGAACGCTGTCCTGAGAACTGCCCTTGTCTGAAGGGAAGCTGTGGAGGTTTTATCCTTTCCCCCAGGGCATCCCACAGTTAATGACAGACTAATTCTGGGATACTAAAGGCCAGTCCCTTTGCTTCCAGGAGAGGTAACTCTATGTGTTGTGCACAATCCAGAAGTCTCTGAAGGAGAGGCTAACCCAGTGGTGTGCTGGGGTGAGTTTGCACTGAAGCTGACTGTTAACATTTCCTTTAAACTCTTGTTCAGTGACATCAAATGGATAATTTAAAATTGGCTGGGGTGAGAATATTTATACCACAGAAATAGGCACACACTAAAAATCACAGCTTTTCTCTTGTTTCTTATTCTCCCCTAGAGCTATCCACCAGCAAACAACTGAGCTAAACCCTTATCTCTGACTAGCTTTTTTCCCTGCCATGACCTGCTTCCTTCAGTCCCAGTAAATTTTACCTGAGAGCATACCCTCAACACTCCATCATGTAAGAATTACATTTTCAGAGGTGCCTGGGTGGCTCAGTGGGTTAAGGCCTCTGCCTTCGGCTAGGGTCATGACCTCAGGGTCCTGGGATCGAGCCCTGCGACGGGTTCTCTGCTCAGCAGGGAACCTGCTTCCTCCTCTCTCTCTCTGCCTGCCTTTCTGCCTACTTGTGATCTCTCTCTGTCAAATAAATAAATAAAATCTTTAAAAAAAAAAAAGAGTTACATTTTCAGACTCAGCTGACCTAAGAAAAATTCCTACTATGTGCCAAATGCCATGCTAAGTATTTTACATAGATGGTGGAACATAATTCTCATAGTACTCTTCCAAAGGAGCTACTGCTCTTACTTTTTAGAAGGGAAAAGTAAGCCTTATGCAGATTGTTGAATGTCTCCTAAGTATGTATTCTTTCTAATATGTCATACTATGTCCAAAAAATGAAAAGAACACTAAAACACCACTTCGTTCATTCTTCTGTCTTTTTACATGGATTTGTGTAAAATATTCAGGAGAATTGATTATTCTTGCTATTTTAAGTGGGTGGAGCTTCTTAATGATGAAAGTAAATCAATTTAAGCAAAGGTGACAGCCATTTAAAGATGTGCTGTGAGTGAAATATTATACATTGTTCTAAAAAGGTGATTTGATTTTCTGCAGTATCATAGTCCTTTGTCAAGACTGTCATTGGAGTTTTTGCTTCTTTCTCTTAAATATTACCATAAAATTCTAACACTGTGCTTTACCTAATGGTGAAGAAGGAAAAAGGGATCGTACATCTTCTGGAGAATGATTGTGGTAAAAATAGATGCCACACAAAATATTTGATCAGCATTTTAGACTAATCACAAGTCTCTTCTGAGCCTTCAACATTAGTGGAAAGAAATAAGGTCATTCTTTGCAGTTATTATTAAAGCTTAATTTTTAAAACAAAAGAGAACAGTAGCAAAGAAGCAAAGATGAGATAGATTTTAGGTCATTTTTATGGAGGAATTTATATTTAAAGATTATAGATATATGAACTGACTTAAAAACCTTTTGAATAAAAACAAAAATTGCATAATTATGACAGTATTGGTGATAAATCTTAACATTTTGTCTATATTCATTTCCTTTACCAGTCAGCCTTCTTCAAATACTTTGTGATTTCTAATAGGTTATGAATGTGCCAAAGATCTTTCTTCAAACAATTATTAGTTATAGAAATGAAATTATAAATACGTGTTTTATGTTTATTTTATATCTCATTAAGAAAGTGATTAAATCACCTTCCTAGTAATGATTGAATTAGATACTATGTGTAAAAAGCGCCTACTCATAGCCCAGCATATCCTCTGATTTTTACTCAAATATTTCTGATATTTTCCCACTACTTCTATACTACTTCAATAATAAGACTTATTTGGTCTTTTTATTAATTAAAAGACCAAATAAGTCTTATTATTGTAAGGTGGTATATTTACAAGTTATACTTTCTCCCTTGGTAGTTACTATACTTTGTCATTGGCAGTTTATGTTTGAGAGCTCTTATTGCTTCGCTTCAAATTCTAGCTTCTCAATTTATTAGATGTTGGGCAAGTCACTTACTGGGAATGTGATGATATTAGTATCTACTTCAAAGGGTTTCTGTGAGTTTTAAATGGGTCAATAAATAGGAAAGTCATAAAACTATTCCTGGTACAGCATAAGTACTGTGTGTGTGTGTTTTCTTCATCAGCTTCCAATGTTAGAACCCCTTTAATACAAGCCCTATTTATAACATGGTATTTATCATGGAGAAGAGTAGAAAAAATATTTAACTGTATTCTCATGAGGATAGAAGCTGTGACAGTGGGGTTATTAATTGGGAAAGGAGTAGCATTTTCCAATGTTTTTATAGTCAGTGCTTGGATATTTTGTGATTTCTTAAAAATTATGAATATATCAGAAGTTTTCACAATTCTGTTCACTGTATTACTGCACAACAGGTGGCACGGCTTTTAAAAGAGATTGATTGGGGTTCCTACTTTTGATAGGATGTGGCCAGAAATCATGAGAGCTAGAGCCAATAATAAGGAGCCACATGGATTCTTCTTCAATTATTTTTCCATTCTTCATTGATTGGGTAAAACAATCTTGAGCATGCACTGGAATCACCGGGGAGCCTCCTAAAACAGAAATTGCTGGGATCAAGCTTTAAAGTTTCTGATTTTGTAAATCCTAGGTGGGGCTTGGCAATTTTCATGTCTAACAAGTTCACAAGTGATGCTAATGCTGCCGGTCCGAGGATCCTAATTTGAGAAACACTGGAGTAGAATGTTTCAAGGTTCTTCAGTTGTTCTGAGTGATAAGGAGAAATAATTGAGCATATTTTCTCTTAAAATCAAGGAGGCAATTAGACAAATCCCACTTTGCAAGAAGAGATAGATTTTAGGTTTGGTTTTCTATGATTTTTAAAAGAAAAAATTCAGATGTGAGTTTTAAAAACATTATTCGTATTATATATGTATACACACACATATATACATATCCACATGCATCTGAATCTGAAAGATCTAAAAGCATCTAAAAGACAAAAAATAATCATATTAAGCTTATAGTAATGAAAAAGCCTTTGGGTACCTGGCTGGCTCAGTTGGTAAAGCATGCAACTCTGGATCTCAGGGCTGTGAGTTTGAGCCCCACAATGGGTGCAGAGATTACTTAAAATTTTAAAAAATCTTAAAAAAAAAAAGAAATCTGATCTTGACTTTATTTTAAAAGATCAGAAAACATGTTTGTATAAATGCATATGTATAGATACAACCGGTAATAGTAGAAACACGTGGAATATTAAAGTTAGGTATTATGTTCCTACCACCCTCAACCCGTAAAAGTTCATCTTTTCCATTACTTAGATGCTTGGAAAGCTAGTCATTCTGCCATAGGTAGACTATTCAAGAATATAAAGTATGCAAAAAGTCTAAGCTGTGAAGAGGATAGCTGTAACACAAGCCATGCTTATTGTTCTGCAGGAGAAAAAACCTTTCTAATATGTTCTAATTACAAAACCTTTTATTTAGCAAAAAGTCTAAAATTTTCTTTCTGAATGGATATCCTTTTTTAGATGTAAGTTTAGCTTCTGCCTGGGTTTTGATGAGCCAGAAGTTAGAAGTGTAGATTGGGGAGGGGTTTGTTGAGAGACTACTGAAGCCCTAAGAACTTAGAGAAAAGGAATGGTCATACCCATCAGCTGCCCTGTTTGAACAGCAACCTGTCTCACTGAAGAAGCAATTCTGCTCAATTTAGAGAAGGCAGGGGGAGGATATGAAATTGAAATGTGGTGCAGTGATAGAAATCCATATTGCTGGTAATTCTCGGGGGACAAAACACAACCAGTTTAAATTAGTTTAAGCACATTGTATTTTGGAAGATAATTGTATCTTAAAACTTCGTCAGCAGTGCTTTTATCTGAAAGGATCCTTCTTTAAATTTAGTTAGAACACACACACAGCAGCCAAGGGAGGGGCAGAGGGAAAGAGAATCCTCAACGAGACTTCCTACTGAGTGCGGAACCTGTGAGGGGCTGGATCCCACGACCCTGAGATCATAACCTTAGCCAAAATCAAGAATCTGCAGCTTAACCGACTGAGCCACCTCAGGCAAGCCCTGAAAAGATCATTCTTAAGATAGCTTTCAAATACCTGTGAAGTTCACTTAAATAGGAATCCTTATTCATCTGTGTATTGTATAAAAGAATCAGTGTGCAAATATTTGCCTGACATTTATATGATTGCTTATGAAGTTGATATTTCAAAATTAACTTTTAGGGGCCCCTAATTGTGGTCATGTTTCTACTATTGTAACTGTAGTCTACTATTAAAACTGTAGTAATATAGGCATCTAAGAAAGAATTAGTTACACAGGGATAGTACCTGGCATGTCCAGAATTATCAAGACATTATTTCGAACAGTTATAGTCGCCTATATATAAGAATTTCTTAGGAGGGCCAATTACATGAGAAGCTAATAACACATTTAAGTATTTCTAAAGTACCCATTTTCTTCAAACAATTTGAAATGCACATACTTTGCAGATAACAAGCACTTTAAACCATGCCTAATTTTTCCAGTGAGAATTAATATTTCTTTCTCTTTCTCTCTTTCTTTCATTGTTCAATTACTGCTGCATTTCTTTTCCTGGGGGTGTCTAATAGTCCTAAATTCCTCTAAATTTTTCATTTCTCATTGATAGGAAGTACATTCACATCTAAAATAAGGAGTGGACTTTATTCTAGACCTATATATAGAAGAGGCTGCAGTGTAGTGCCAAGACCTAGAGGGTCTATTAGCAGCTTTCTTCTAACTTCAGTAGATTGTTATTGGTGCCTGGGATGTCCAAGCTTCTTTACTAATGACCAGCTTTATTAAGAATATGTATAAGAAATGTACAGATTTTTTTATTTGTACTTTTAATACAGTACTTATATTAAATGTACTTTTTAAATTTTTTTTTAAGATTTTATTTATTTATTTGTCAGAGAGAGAGGGAGAGAGAGCTAACAAGCACAGGCAGACAGAATGGCAGGCAGAGGCAGAGGGAGAAGCAGGCTCCCTGCTGAGAAAGGAGCCCGATGTGGGACTCGATCCCAGGACGCTGGGGATCATGACCTGAGCTTAACCAACTGAGCCACCCAGGCGTCTCTTAAATGTACTTTTAATAAAATGTACTAAATTCTAATAAATGTACTAAATAAAATGTACTAAAATGTACTAAAAATGTACTTTTAATAAGAAACATATAAATTTCTGGATTAATTCTATGTATTTCAAAAGGTAGAGAAGAGCAAAGTGGTTGTGAGATAAGGATGTGTGGTTGTCAGGGTTCATTCCCCAAGCTCAGTGAGTTGCTTTTCACCCATATCCACCTTTAATATCTTGTACAGTATGAAATTCAGGGTAATTGTTCATATGTTTGTGGGTTTTCCAGTGGTCAGTGTCTTTTAAACATCTCAAATATTGTAGATGCCTGGAATCTTCTGTATTTATGTGACTCCTCATATATATGGAATTGATATTCTTCCCCAAGTTGCAAGAATCAAATGTCATTTGGTTTGGGTGAGGGTTTCGGAAAGTATCAGTGATTTCATAAATATGAATTGCATTTATCTTTCAAATTGTTTTTTCTTCTTATAAAAAAATGGGGAGAGCTGGAATACACAGAAAGCTCTAGGTATAATATAAAGAATTTTTAGTATAATGTCCAGTCATTGAAACAGTCTACCTTTTAAAGAAGCGAAGACTACTGCAGACACCTGAACAGATGAGATATATAATTGAGCTTCGGAAATTATGCAGGTGGAAATAAATTGATTTAGTTAAGCACTTTATGCAATAGCTTTTTATTCAACAGACTTTAAAAAATCACTCACAAGCAAAAGAAGTGGAAAAAGCTTATATGTAAACCCAGTCTACACTAATAAATATATAAATGTGTAGATTTCCATTCAATTTTATACCCAAAATGAAATTGAAATAGAAAAATGCTAAATATTTTAGTAAAATGCTTCTACCTATTATTTGAGTAAATTTCATCTAAGTCAAGGGTAGAAAAGAAGGAGTTAGACTAAGTGCATCGTACAGTTTTGCAAATAATTAGGCTCACAAAAATTCTGTCTCATAAACAGACTTTGCAATCATATTTTGCCGGTTTGCATTTATTCATGTCACCTGCTTCATTTCCTAGCTAACACCCAAGACAGTGTTGGTGTCCACTTCAATAAAGTAACAGGGGTTCTAGCATCTTCCTGTAACCAAACTCATGTAATTAACTCTTCATTATCTATGTGTTCATTAATTCCAAGATGATATCCCTTTGCCTCTCTGCATACATCTGAAAGCCCCCTCCTCTTGTCAGTTGATATCTGCCTAGAGAATGTAGTCTAATTTTAATATTTGCCTAAGTAATATATAATTAGCATAGCTGCTCATCTATAATGCAGTGCATTTGTGGCCAAATAGAAAGATGGTTTTAATTGTTAGCATCTTTCCTCCTTGCTGTTAGCTTACATTATTGAAGATTTATTGAATCCTTGTAAATTATACAACCTTTGGAGGCAGTTGCTATATTTTTTTTTAGGCCAAGTGACTAGTACTTTCTGAATCCCCATCTAGATTTTATTAAACCCACACAGCTTTATTTTAATCTCTTGGAACATACTTATTACTTTTATAACCAAACGAATGAAAAGTTTCTACATTCTAGTTGCCTAATCTTCCAATTACTAGTTGCTTGATACAACATTTTCTTCCAATCTGAGAAGCATCTCTTGTTTACGTTGTAGCAAGATCATCTTTGCAGGTGTGTTTTCTCCCAATTAAGCAATGAAATAATGCAGTTGATAAATGAATGGCTGACTGCTGTGTGGCTGCTGCAGCCATGACTATTGGAATAGGAGTAAGAATTCTTTGTTTAATGATGTGGAAGCAAGCAAACATTTAGTTTTTGCAGCACCTTCCCTGAGCCTTTATAGTTCTCAGGTGCTGTGTGTTATCCACAGACACTTAGGATTTTGCTTGCAGCTGCCTTTGTGTGTTTTCCTCTTTGAGAGGATTGAATTTATCTTTTTGATCATAGAATACTCCCTCTGTATCTTTTTTTTTTAATTTTCAGGTGGCTAGAGGAGCAAGACATAAGGAAGAGGGTGAAAAAGAGAGCTAAGGTTACTTGAGTTATTTGAAGAATCTCAGTGGATTTGATGCAACATCAAGAGAAACGTTGCAGGGATTTAGATTTATGTTGTGATGTATTGCAAAACTGGATGCTGGAAAATGACTGTTGGCAAATGAAGATTGCCAAAGAAACAAAAGAAAACTAGTCATCCTTGGATAACTGTCCTCTTCACATTTTTACCCAGTTTGAAAATGAACATTTTACTAAATGTACATAAAAGCTATGTAATGTTTTAAAGCTTGAATTGTATTACAAAAATTTAAAAAGCCAATTATTTTAGTCTGTTAAGTGCCTTAGAAACTATGATAACCTTTTATATTCTAGAGGAAACAATATCTTTTTGAAGAGATGCATCCCAGGATGACTTATTTCAAGAGTTGACTAAAATCCTGAAGCAAATTGCTTAATTTAAAGGGCTTTCTTAAACTTATACAATTCATGATACAGAATGGAGAAAGCATGTTGAATTCAGAGCACATGTTTATATACTAGAGAAGAAACCAATTTATGACAAGAGTGCTATTAAGTATGTTACAATCTATGTGTATTTGTAAATAGGATTTGAGAACTTCATGAATTTTAATAATCATAATTTTCCTTGGTCAGAACAGGGTATAACTTTACTTCAATGATATTGCACGAATGCATTAAGTAATTAAGTGATCAATATGGTACTACACATAAGAACATTTTATACTGTTAAATAATGTGTGTGGAATGGATAGATTCAGGGGGTTATATTTTAAAGCATACCCATAAGAACAAAGGATTATCTGGTATGAGGCTCCCAGGTATTTATTGGTATTCTCTGCCACTTTTCTGGACTGAAATTCCCCTTAGCACAGTAACATGAAATCGTGGAAATAATACCAGCTTTAGAGAAGGCAGACTTGAATTCATGTCTGCATCCATCATTTAATAGCTGTGTGACCTTCATCAAATTTGTCATTTAATCACTTAATCTTTCTAAAACTAATTTTCCTCATTTTTAATAAGCCTGCATATTGTGAGGATTAAAGTTAAAATGTATAAAAAATAAATGATGTCACAGGAGCTCCACTATATTTGGTACTATTATGAATAATACTTTATTTAGAATATAAGAACTATAGGCTGTGTCCTTATTTGCCTTCATTCAGGGCCCCTAAAATACATATTTGTTATATGTGAGAGGTGTTTGACAATGTGCCCCATAGAAATCAAGTGTGCAAGAAGATAAACGGGGTAACCACCTCATTCTTGTTTTATAAGTACCCTACATTTATAAGAAATTCCACTGTGCTTCCATTGGCCTCAAGTGTTTAGGGAATACCTAAAAGAATGTAAAGTAGACAATAGTATAGTAGAAAGAAAATGAGTTGATAACATGACCCTTACGGGTTCTGTTTCTTATCTGAAATGGGGATTAGGTAGTCTGGGCCACATATAACTCACAATGTTAAAGACTGCAAGACTCTGCCCCAACATGAGTGATAGCAGGCTAATTTTTGGGCAGTTTACAGAGACCGTTCCTAATTAAGATCATCCAATCAAGGTACATTAAGTACCTAAATACCTGTCCCTATGTTTTGTATCTTGGAGAATATACCAATTTTTTGTATCTTGGAGAATTACAAAGAATTATTCTCTGCCTCTGTTAATTTTCTGTTGCTACATAACAAATGATCACAGTTACCTGCTTAAAGGAACCATGTTTAATATCTCACATTTTCTATGGATCTGGCATGTTTTTTTTTCTTTAAGCATTTTTTTTTATTTAAACATATAATGTAACCCCACCACCCTCTCCCAGCCCCTCTCCCCCCCACCCCCCTCAGTTTGTTTTATGACATTAAGAGTCTCTTTTGGTTTGTCTCCCTCCCGATCCCATCTTGTTTCATTTTTACTTTTCCTACCCCCTTAACCCCCAACCCCATTGCATCTCCACTTCCTCATATCAGGGAG
>ML093048.1:0-22226 GCA_003697995.1 Taxidea taxus jeffersonii | reverse complement strand
GGGTTTATCAATCTTATTAATTCTTTCAAAGAACCGGCTCCTAGTTTCATTGATTTGTTCTATTGTTTTTTTGGTTTCTATTTCATTGATTTCTGCACTGATCTTTATGATTTCTCTTCTCATACAGGGTTTAGGCTTTCTTTATTGCTCCTTCTCCAGCTCATTTAGGTGTATGGTTAGGTTGTGTATTTGAGACCTTTCTTGTTTCTTGGGAAAGAAACAAGACCTTTCTTGTTTCTTGGGAAAGGCTTGTATCGCTATATATTTTCCTCTCAGGACTGCCTTTGCTGTGTCCCAAAGATTTTGGACCATTGTGTTTTCATTAACATTTGTTTCCATGATTTTTTTCAATTCTTCTTTAATTTCCTCGTTGACCCATTCATTCTTTAGAAGGATGCTGTTGAGTCTCCATGTATTTGTGCTCTTTCCACATTTCCTCTTGTGATTGAGTTCTAGCTTCAGAGCATTGTGGTCTGAAAATATGCAGGGAATGATCCCAATCTTTTGATACCGGTTGAGACCTGATTTATGACCCAGGATGTGATCTATTCTAGAGAATGTTCCATGGGCACTAGAGAAGAATGTGTATTCTGTTGCTTTGGGATGGAATGTTCTGAATATATCTGTGATGTCCATCTGCTCCAGTGTGTCATTTAAGACCTTTATTTCCTTGTTGATCTTTTGCTTGGATGATCTGCCCATTTCAGTGAGGGGCGTGTTAAAGTCTCCTACTATTTTTGTATTATTGTCAGTGTGTTTCTTTGACTTTGTTATTAATTGGCTTATATAGTTGGCTGCTCCCATGTTAGGAGAATAGATATTTAAAATTGTTAGATCTTCTTGTTGGACAGACCCTTTGAGTATGATATAGTGTCCTTCCTCATCTCTTATTATAGTCTTTGGCTTAAAATCTAATTGATCTGATATAAGGTTTGCCACCCCAGCTTTCTTCTGATGTCCATTAGAATGGTAAATTGTTTTCCACCGCCTCACTTTCAATCTGGAGGTGACTTCAAGTCTAAAATGAGTTTCTTGTAGGCAGCATATTGATGGGTTTTGTTTTTTTATCCATTCTGAAACCCTATGTCTTTTGATTGGGGCATTTAGCCCATTTATGTTCAGGGTAACTATTGAGAGATATGAATTTAGTGCCATTGTGTTGCCTGTAAGGTGATTGTTACTGTATATTGTCTCTGTTCCTTTCTGATAATACTTTTAAGGTCTCTCTTTGCTTAGAGGACCCATTTCTATATTTCCTGTAGAGCTGGTTTGGTGTTTACAAATTCTTTCAGTTTTTGTTTGTCCTGGAAGCTTTTTATCTCTCCTTCTATTTTCAATGATAACCTAACTGGATAAAGTATTCTTGGCTGTTTTTTTTTTTTAAGATTTTATTTATTTATTTATTTGACAGACAGAGATCACAAGTAGGAGGAGAGGGAGAAGCAGGCTCACCGCCGAGCAGAGAGCCCGATTCGAGGCTCAATCTCAGGACCCTGAGATCATGACCTGAGCCAAAGGCAGAGGCTTAACCCACTGAGCCACCTAGGTACCCCTGGATCTGGCATGTTTTAACTGAGTCCTCTGCTCAGGGTCTCTTACAAAGGCTGAAATCAAGGTGTCCATTTATTTACACTCTCATATGGTGGTTTGACTAGGGAAGGATCTCCTTCTAATCTCTTTCAAGTTGTTGGCAGAATTTGTTTCCTTATAGCCCCAGGACTAAGGTCTTCATTCTGGGGCTGGCTCTCTAGGGTGAGAGTGTGGCAGAAGTTGCTGTCAGTGTCAGAGGCTGTGTGTGTGTGTGTGTGTGTGTGTGTGTGTGTGTATGTCTATGTGTCCCAGGCACATGGCATCTCCATAGATGGTTCAAAATAGGGCTGTTTGCTTATTACTAGGATAGCGAGAGAATGTTTCTCTAACACTACTTCTATTAAAGAATCAACTCATTAAGTTAGGTCTACCCCCAAAGGGATAATCTCCCTTTTGATTGGCTCTAAAATCAGTTGATCAGTAACTTAATCATGGGAGTGCTCTCCTATCCTGTTTGCTGGCTCCATGCATACCCCAGGGGAGGAGATTAGGGGACAGGAAACTCAGGGGCCATCTTAAGTGATTCCCTATAAAATTGGCTGTGCCTTGCTACTTTATTTTTTGATGACTGAATTTTTAGAGAGTATGTTGGAAGAGCCATAATTTTTGACTGCAAATGTTGAGATCATATAGAAAAAACTCACATCTCTTTGTGAGATGAGAAAACCCAGAGAAACCCCTAAGCAGTTCTCTGCTGCCATTGAGTTTGCTTTGCTTAGTTAACTCTTCATTAGCCTAAAATGACATCACATTAATTTAAATTGTGTCTCATTGATTGCTAATGGAGATAACGATTTTTTCTAACATGTTATCTGCCATTTGTCTTATTTTGATTTTGTAATGCCGAAGTTGCTCTGATGCCTCTTACTATATCTGCTTACTGCTCAAATATTTGTGGAATAAATAAAATGGTAATTTGAAGAATTAAGTTCCTGTTCAGCCTGCATTTTTTTAGTTGACCAAAAAATACAAATTAATAGAGTGTTTGGATTTAGGATTCAGAAGATCAGTTCTCTGTAGGCAGCTCTGTTTCTACTTCTGTACCTAAAGAACTCATGGCCCTTCTTGGGGCCCCGATATATTGTAAAATAAGTAAAATGTAAATGTAAAATATAAAATGAGGCATCCCTTCTGACACCACTATTGTATAAATGCATTAGGATTACTTACACTAATTTGAAATTAACTCTTAATTAAACATGCTTTCAGTATTTTTGCATAGACATTTGACTGTCATAAGATTATTAACATTTAAAAACATGTCTGTACGTGATTATAGACTCACATGACAGAATTGTAAAGATGTAGAGTATTAATCCACAGTATTATAACAGAAAAAATAGGATGAGTAAATTTTAAGATAAAGAACATAATTGCAGAATAAATAAATTTAATAGTCCGATAAAAATATTGACATTGGGAGATTTTCCCTCTTTAGTGTTTGTTTTCCCCAAGAAAGAAACCATTATTCACTGTTTCCATTTCAGGTCTTTGGTTTTATTCACCCAACTGTGTTTCAGATGCCATATTTTAATTCTAGCTCTTCCTTTTTGTGTCTGTTGTTTGGTGTTACAGTTGCAAAGCAATACTCTCTCTAAGATTTATTTATTTATTTATTTGAGAGAGAGAGAGAGAGAGAGATCATGTGCATGCTCCAGTGGGGGGAAGGGGCAGAGGGAAAGGGAGAGAGAATCTCAAGTGGACTCTCCCATTGAGCCAGGAGCTGACCTGGGGCTGACCACTAGGGCCTGGGGAGTGCTCCAAGCCAGAGATGGCAGTGGAAGGTAGGGAGGGGGAGCTCAATCTCAGGACTCGGAGATCATGACCCGAGCTGAAACCAAGAGTCTCATGCTCGACTGATTGAGTCACCCCAGGGCCTCAAGCAATACTCACTTTAATTGAGCACTAATTGTGTGCCAGTCATGATATTAAGCCCCTTACCTGTACCAGCTAGTTTAATCTTGATAACTGGGAGAATAAATGTTCTTGTCCAAATTTAAAATTGGAGAACTGAAGATCATAGAGGTTACATGAGGTCTTTATGAGATCCAGCTTTTAAAATGTACAGCTGGGATTTGAATCCAATTCTTGTTTTATCATTTTCCTTCCTCTGCCTCTATTTCAATTTAGTGTTGATATGCATTGTGTCTGTTCTGGCTATTTGATGACTTAAAAATTGACATGAAATGTGCATGTGGTATACCCTTATAGTTCTGGATATTGACTAGGAATGGCAGACTTTAAGGTCTTTGAGGACAAGGACCTACATCTCAATTATTAACTTCCCCACTAATAATTTTAATACTAGGAAAAAATATTAATCATTTGATATTTATTCCATGTATTAAAGATGTAATTTCAGCAAAAATGTTTTAAATATTTAAAACAAAAAAACTAAATGGGCAATGCATTTAAAACAGAAAGATTATAAAGCTATTACCAAATATCAAACAAAATGTAAAATTATGAAAGGTAAAGATGGAACATACATTATTATTTTATTATAGATTAGTAGCAGATGAAATAAATTACCACTCATTAGTAAGTTAAACCTGTTAAAATGAAGAAATCTTGACTCTGGAAAACTCATAATAAATATTATTTCAACATTTCTTCAAAAATTCAATTTTAATATAAAGTTCATGATTGATGTCATGTGGAATCCAAGTCATTTTTGTGTAAAGTTTCCCAGCTGCTGTAAAGGCACTTTATAACTCTATGCAAGTTCAGAAAGTGATAAAAAGATAGTTACAAGCTAACTCTGAATATTTTCTTCAGTGATTGTTTAAAAAATAATCCCAGCACTTGTTTGAGGTGATACTTAGAATCATTTTGAGGGGAAGAAGGTGGGTGCTTTGGGTAGAACTATCATAGCCATTATGATACTGAGGTTAGAGCAATGTCCTTTTCTATTAAAAATTGCATTTCTGATCACACTAATTTTTTTAATTTACTTCAGTATATTTGGAGATTCTGTTGTACTTTAATTTAGCTTATTATCGTGTTCATACTCGGCTTGTATGGCAACTTATTAAATCAAATAAAAAGTTAATGTAGAAGTATTTCTTTTTTTTTCTTTTTTTAAAGATTTTATTTATTTATTTGACAGAGAGAGAGAGAAAGAGGGAACACAAGCAGGGGGAGTAGGAGTGGGAGAAGCAGGCTCCCCGCCGAGCAGAGAGCCTGATGTGGGACTCAATCACAGGACCCCAGGATCATGACCTGAGCCGAATGCAGATGCTTAACGACTGAGCCACCCAGATGCCCTGAAGTGTTGCTTTTTGAGTGGGCATTTTTCCCCTCTGTTTGGAGATTATAGACATGGAGAAGATACCTTCTAAACATCCTTTGTGAGAGTCAGAATTTTAATGTAGCATGTAAATGTCAGTTTGTGTCTCTAGATATACTGTTTCTTACTTGGTATATTTTAATTACGAAAACAATATTGTGATACCAACAAAAATAGTGTTATTTATTTCACTATGTAAGAATGGCACATAATACCAAATACTGAAAAAGTGGTGTCACAATCACTGTTCCCCTCAGACATAGTCTCATGGAGTTAATACACACACACACACACACACACACACAGACACATGCACACACACATGTGCACACACACACACACACACACATAATCTTCCTTCGGTTTAAGATAAAAAATGGAACTTGGACCAGGGTATGTGCTAGCATAGATTGACATAAAAAGGAAGACAACACAATTCCTGTATTTGAAGAACTTAGAATTTAAATGAAACCCAGACCTCATTATTCTTTCTTTCTTTCTTTATTTATTTATTTATTTGAGAGAGAGACAGTGAGAGAGAGCATGAGTGAGGAGAAGGTCAGAGGGAGAAGCAGACTCCCCATGGAGCTGGGAGCCTGTTGCAGAACTCGATCCCGGGACTCCAGGATCATGACCTAAGCCGAAGGCAGTCGTTTAACCAACTGAGCCACCCAGGTGCCCCCAGACCTCATTATTCTTATGAGTATGTTCTTTATGAAGGAATAAAAGTCTTGGACAAGTTAAAGAAAAATTTACTGTCTTCTCCTTTATATGCCAATCCTCATTGTTCTGTAACTAGAAAAAACTAGAATTTTACAGATTTTATTTCTTTTGAAGCTGAAGATATTATTAACAAATATAAGCATACTTCACCCTATGTGATAGATTAATTTCTAAAAAATCACTTATAAAGATGATTCTAAAAAACAACAAAAAATCCTTTTAAAAGCAAGGGATTGTTCCATAATGTATGTAGGAATCTCCTGGTCTTTACATGTACCATGTCATCTCAAACTATACTTTCTTCCATTCTCACAAGGCAGATTCAGGCTAATCCCCTGACAATTTTGTTAAATAGTTCTCTGAATGTGGGAATTAAATTTATGTCTGTGATTCCAATTATGAGTCCCTTTTAATAAATATATCCTATGCTGAATGTTCAGTTTTCCAACTAGTCTTCATATATTTTTAGAAATACATGTTGTAGTTTCTTTGTTGCTTTCTTGCTGTCAGATCTAAGTGCTTTTGATTAATTGCACTAAAGGTGATATCAAGACTCTATTGCTTCTTTCCAAGTGTCAACACTCCAATCCATTAAATGTGTTTTTCTTATCCCTAAGAAATTAAATGACCTTGCCAAAGTTATGACATCCTTTAGCCATAAAAAGAGTATTACAAGGAAGAAATAATGTGATCATCATCTACAAATAAGAATGGTGAAAGCTCAGGGGAAATAATCCCATTTATGAACTTGAGCCCTGTCACTTTCACTTTCCATCCCCATTACCACGACCTTATTACAACACACTGTTGTCTTCTGCCTAGACTACTGCAGTTACTTCTCAACTGATCTCTTTAACTGTTCTTGTCTCCCTATATTCTCTTCAACACAGAGAACTCATCCATTGTTTTTAGTATACTTATGATCATGATGAGGACATTATCCTCCTAAAATATTATCAAAGGCATCTAACATCAAGTGTCTTTTCAACAGTATAATGGATAAGTCCCTGCATGCTTTAGTTTTGACTATCTTACTAGCTTGGTAGAGGCACTTTTTCCTTCTTTTCCCACACCCTGTCCACAGTGGCCTTTTAAACTTACTGTGATAGTGTGTGTGTATGTGTGTGCGTGCGCGCGTGCCTTCAAGAATCCCCACATGCTCTTGCATCTGCCAAGAGGTTGGCCACTCCTCAACCTCCCCACATCCTCCTTGAGTTTTGATGTCCTCCTCATCCTCTAGAGCTCAGTCGGGTTTCACTAGTTCAGCCTTCCCAAGACCAGATCATTACCCTGTCATATGCCCTTTTAGTATCCTATAATTCTGCTTCCTACCACTTCTCATAATTTTGCTAAGTAATTCATAGTATAAGGACATTTTGACATCAGTCTCCCTGAAGAGAATCAGGGACAATGGTTGTCTTGATCTTTGCTATACCCTCAGTGTACAGTTAGGTGCTCAATCACTGTTTGTTGGATGAATGAATGAATCTATGTTTGAAAAATATGTACTATGGGATTTCATACCCTGCATCTTAGTAGAGAGATAGAACCTAGATTTTATTTGCCATTAGTTAATCAAACATTGATAACTCATCTATTAATATTCTAGCATTGTATTAGGTCTAGAATTCAAAAACATATAAAACAAATCCCTGTGTTTAATTCAGATAATAGTTTCTTCTTGGTAATTTGGGTAAGTTTATGTGAATTCACCATAATCATTATGGTATATTAATAATGATAATTCTCATGCTATAGGAGAAAGCATTGCCCTGATGAGGGCTGTATTCCTTCTCAGTCAGATTAGGTGTCATAGTATTCTTATTAAAAAATATAAATTCCTGAGTCCCATCCTACTGAATAATCTCCAGGGAAAGGGCATGTGTCTGTGTAGTTTTTTAACATGTACTACAAGGTGATTCTTATTGACCATTTTAGGATACTTTAAAAATCATTTAAAAATATTTGGGTTGGCATAATACTAAATATTATGTCATAAAATTTATTATTTTAATACAATTTTAGTTAATACTTATGTAGAAAATGTGAAAATTTTCTACTTAGACTAGTATTTAGTTTACTTTAAATGACTTAAATGAGAAAGGGTATAATTTGTTGGGGAAAAATTCAAACATAGCATATGGATTTTTGGTTTAGGAGCTAAGATACATTAAAATATAGGTAGAATTTTAGTATATTTTGTAACATCAATTGATGTTACAAAATATAGCATACTATTTAAATGTGTTCTGGCTTCCTTATAAACAATGAGATAAGGGAGATGGCTTCATAATACTGTTTATTATAACATCTCTGAATAATAATACATGTAGAATATGTATAATTTTGTCATGATAAATGAAAAACATATAATTCTTATTAAATATATAGACATTGGTGTTTGATATTCTAGAGAAGTCTTAGAAGTGTGCTATCTTGGGAGTTTGTAGAATTATTGTATTATGCTTCTCAATAATTTATCAAAATACTATGACAGTCTTTCTTATATTTTCTGCCTGTAAGTAGTAGCACTTTTGGAATAAATTTTGGAAGCTAAAGGTGGCCCAGTCAGTTAAGTGTCTGCCTTCAGCTCAGGATCCTGGCTGGGATCCAGCCCTGCTCTGGGCTCCCCAGGGAGCCTGCTTCTCCTTCTCCCTCTGCCACTCCCCCTGCTTGTGCATTCTCTCTCTCTCTGTGTCAAACAAATAAATAAAATCTTTAAGAACAAATTTTAAATATATGACTAAACAATTAAAATTAGTATAATCATCAAAACCCTCATCTCATCTCAGAATGTTCAGGTGAAGGAAAAAAGAGGACATGAATGTACTCATCCCATTTCCATAGATTTTTTTACACATTTTCTACAAGTGTACCTGAGATACACTTGGAGTATTATATCTAAAGGGGAAAATAAAATGTTATTTTTGATTAAAACTCTTAATGGAAATAGATTTTATTTAGCATTTTCATGGAAAGAACTCTGGAACAGCATCATAAGCTCCTGAAGGTTCACAAGCTTCCATTTAGGAAATGGTTTAAAAGAATGTGAATACCATCTGTTTTTCCCTTTGGAGTTAATTCGGGTTCAGGGATGAGGTTAGCCCCATGTCATTTTATGGCAGAGTGAACTCTTATCTTCCAACTCCTTCCTTTTTTAAATTTTAATCATCTTCACCCTGTCTTCCTTATCTTAAAGTACTCATCACCCAAATAAAAATCCAACCTCACCATAGTGTCAACATCTTTGGGTTTTGAATTTGCCAGGATTAGTTGTGACCGATGAAACAGGAAACTGAGAATCATTCCATGTTTGAAGCGAATCATTGCCAGCTACTGCAAAACATCTGCTCTATGATGCTTCAATATGTTTCTCTTCTATACAAGCTCTCAGTGGTGTTAAGGCACTAGAAAATTGAAAAGTGACCATTCTTCTATGAAATAATTGAGTATTCTTGTTCTAATGGATCAGTATTACTTAAAACTCTCTGCATCTGGAAACTACTTCTGGATAGGGAGGAGTAAATAGGATCCTCTGATTTCCATAAAGGCATTTCAAAACCAGTGTTTACAATAGAACAAGTATTACCTGCGAGTTCTTAGAGAGTACACCACCCTCACAAATTTATTTATTGCAGAAGTCTTAACTGCACGGTTTTATTGTCTGCCTCCATGAAATAGTTCTTACTTGCAAAATATTTGTTCAGGGAGGACATGTTAGATGCCATGTTATTCCATCAGGTGCAATGAGTTAAGACTAACCCATTGTGCTGTAGGTGTTTTTCTTTTCTCTCACTCCCTCTCTCTCTTTTTTTTAGTATTCATGAAACCTTCAAATTAATCAATTTTCAGCTTTCAGGCAGTACATGCTTAAACTTTGACTTATAATATAAACATGATTCTTTTTGCCTTTTGAGAAATGCTGCTGGCTATTGCCATAGTTTAATCAAAAATCTATTCTTATTGGAATTATCTTCAATTATTCCCCTGAGACAATGAAAATTCAATACCCTCTTTTTCCTTTTAGCCCCTTGCTTTGCACACATTTATCAAAGAGTAGAATGGGTTTTGGATGACTGTGGAGTTTAGGGAATCACATCTTAGAATAGTGAAATTAATGAGTATGAAACAAAGAGAAGCACTTCTTATGAAGGACAGAGTGATAATGAAGCTGTAAACATTTCTGAAACTCATCTGGCATATGTTGATAGGTCTGGTATTTAGAGTATATAAACACAGATTCTTGAATGACAAAGGATAAATTTTTTTAGTTGACTAGTGAAAAATATGAATGTTATGTAATAAATTACGTAGTTGGAATCTGAAAACGAGATATTCCTAAAATAATGCAAAAGGTAATGGTCTAGAACAGCACCATCAAATAGAACTCTAACATGGGCTACATGTGTAATTTAAAATGTCTGGTAGACACATCAAAAAAGGGTAACATGAAACAGGTAAAATGTTTTTTAATTATATGTATCCCTAAAATACTATCTTGCACTTAGAATTACTATAAAAATTAGTGGGAAATATTTTATGTTACTTTTTCATGGTAAGTTATCAGAACATGGTGTGTTTATTTTAAAAGGAAAAGCTATTTCTCTTGTACTCTCCATACTTTTTAAAAAATTATGTTCAGTTAGCCACCATATATACATCATTAGTTTTTGATGTAGTGTTTGATGATTCATTAGTTGCCTATAATATCTAGTGTTCATCATAACATGTGCCCTCCTTAATACCCATCACTCAGCTGCCCCATCCCCCAACCCTCTCCCCTTTGAAACACTCAGTTTGTTTCTGGGAGTCAGTCTCTCATGGTTTCTCTCCCTCTCTGACTTTGACACAGAATGTTAGGGAGTTTTCCCCACATCAAACAACTCACCAATTTTAGCAGATGTCCATAGGTGGACAGTGAAATAATGGATCTGAAAGATGGAATTTCATGTGACAAGGCATAGAGGATGATAGAGCATGACATGTATGGGGATCTATAAAACTCATTACAGTACATTGTGATGAATGCTATGCTGGGGGTACATTAGCTCCGCCATGGGAGCAGAATCCCTCTCTGCGTTAATCACAGTGCCTGACACATTAAAGGCCCTTAAATATCTATCTATCTATCTATGTGTAGATAGATAGATTTATGAATGGGAATGTGTTATATATATGTTTGTATGTATGTTACATATGTAACATGCATATATATATGTAACATACATATATATGTATATTTGGGGGAAATGCACACAGATCTTAAGATCTACATATTTTATATATATATGACATATTCCCCCATATTTTCAAACTTTAAATCTAAATATGTAATTAAGTTATAACTATATATTCTTGGAGAATAAAAATGAACAATAATGGGTTTTTGTTACTTGCTTTAGTATGTAAAGGGCATTAGAATTATATGTATCATTCCATTTTCATTCAACAAATATATCGAGCACCTAGTATATGCCAGAAACTGATCTAGGCACAAGAATATAGCAGTCAACCAGACAGAAAATCCTGTCTTCTCATAGAGCTTAAATGTACAATTGCATGCACCATAAGAATCCTCAGATAGTGTTCGGCATTCATGGAGCTGCATTGCATATGCAGCACAATATAAGGCCAAGCAGATAAAAATAAAACAACAAAAAACCCCTGCCATTCATTCACAAACTTGTCAAACAAATATTTACTGAATTCTAATTATGTTCCAGGCATTATGCCTAAGGCCTAGAAAAGTAGAAAAATAAATAAAGCACAGGGAGAATGAGAGTATGTAGACTTTGGAGTATATTTGGTTGAAATAAGTTTTTAAAATATTCTATAATGTTAAAATTGATCTTTGTAGGATTGTTTTCCACCTCTGCCTTTTTAGTTTTCATCATTATTTATATGCAGATCTGCAAACAGTTTGGAAGAGTGTTAAAAATAATAATACTATTACTATTTTACAGCTGCTGGAATTACTGTGAAATATTTGAAAGCCTGTGAGCATTTACTTGACAAAAGAGTGTATTATTGTTCAACCAAAACTACTGTGCTCTGTCCTAAAAGATATATTAGTATAATAAATATATAAAGTAGACTATGGTGTAAGCATAATGAGTTTAATGCTATTTTATGGCTATAGTCCAAACCCCACTGATTTTAATTGCTTTGTGAAAAGTTTGTATTTTTAGTGTACTCAAAAATGAAGGCAATGAAATTTTCAGGGGCTTATCAGTTCACCTCCAATAATGAAGATACTGAGAGTCGAAACCCTGAACCGATTTCCTTGGGCTGTGATAATTAGTATACCCAGAACGGCATGCATTTTAGCAAAATTATTTGCCATCAGATGAGAAGTACTCATTTCAGAATTTAAGTCTGCTGAATTTAATTGAAATACATATGTTAATAGACTTGATAGAAATATTTAGTTGGATTGTAGCTCTATAAAAATTTTTTTTCAGCATTCCATGGGTCTTTTTCTGGTGTTGTCAGCCTTGCAGATTCTGATACCAGTCTTCAAATAAATACATCTATATCCATTTTAAATTGAAGGACTATGAATTTATAGAATATCTTAGAATCACATTTGGGTTTATGTCTATAATATAATATATTTGCTAAAGAAAAACAATAATCTTCATAGGTATTTTGTTGTTCTTATTTTTACCTGGCTGGTGGGTTGTATTTCCTACCACCCGTTTAGTTAGATGATATAATAAAGTAGCAGTGAGTCAAAATCATTGAACACTTGCTATAGTAAGAAATCAAGACCTATCTATCATTTGAGTAAGTAGCCACTATAAGGTGGCATCCAGGGTGTAAAGGACAGCCCTTTAGTGGTTCATGAATGCCTCTGGCAGTCATGCCTTCACAGTACACTAATCGCTGCCTCTTTTGGAATATGGCTGTGGTCACCATTTGCATGTTATCTGTTAGAGAAGTGAGTGGTCCTGGTTTTGCCATGAGTGGAAGGTTGTGTATTGCCTTGTAGACAAGAACCTCAGGGAAACAGACCTAAACAGCATGAGACAGGAAGATGGAGGACCAAAAAACCTCTAGATGTGGTTGATTCTTTGTGATCTTGGAAGCTAGATTGTACTTATTATCTAATTAATAAGAGTGATACATTATTTGATCTTATTATGAGATAACACTCTTCTGAGGACACAGTTTCTGATTTAATGCTTACAACAATCCTTTGAGATAGGACACTCACTTTATGAAGAAGAAAAGGAAGCACCAAGAGTAAAAATAAGTGGGAGTATTAGTGATGTATTTTGAAGAGTTTTAATTCGTTGAATGCTTAATATGTAAAAGCATATAACGTATTTAATCTATACATTTAGTTGGTAGGAGGCAGGTATAATTGTTATACCCATTTACAAATGAGGAAATTGTTTTACTGAGTAGTTAAAAAACATGCCCCAAATCCCAAAGCTAGTAAGTGCCAGAGCTGGAATATAAACCCAGATATTATTACCTTCTTTTCTTTAGAGGAATAAGGGCTAATTTTCTTCTTTCTGTAGCATCTTACCCTGTACTGGGCATTATGGGAAAAAAAGGATTATAAATAGAAGATACTTGAACAACTTACTGTCTAACTAGAGAAAGAATCAGAATATTAAAAGCTGAAGAGATAAGACAACTGGAAAAATGAGATATGAGGGCCAGAGCTTCAGGCTGGGGCAACGGTGTGGTTTGGGGGAAGTGCATACAGATTTTAAAATCTGATAGAGCTGAATTTACACTCCAGTTTCATTGCTTCTTAATTGCGCATTCATGGGAAAGTTATTTAGTTTCTGTTTCTCTAACTATATGTTGGGGTTCCCAAGAAATTGTAGATAAATTAACATCATTAACTACCATTTGTTAAAGGCTTAATGTGTCCCAGTGATTGATTTTAAGAACTATGCATAATTTATCCCACTTGATCCTTTAAATAGCCTTTCAAGGTAAGCATCATCACTATCATTTCATAGGTGAGAAGCTGAACTATGGAGAAGTTAACTTACCCACATCACCATGGGAGCAGTGGAACTGGGCTTCAAATTTATGTGATATGATAGGGATTGCTGACTTCTCTTAATCCTTAAACTACTTTTCCAAAGTAAATGCTGAATGGAACAGTGGTTTGTAAAGCTTCTGATGCTAGGGGCACCTGGGTGGCTCAGTGGGTTAAAGCCTCTGCCTTCAGCTCAGGTCATGATCCCGGGGTCCTGGGATCGAGCCCCACATCGGGCTGTCTGCTCAGCAGGGATCTTGCTTCCCTCTTTCTCTGCCTGCCTCTCTGCCTACTTGTGATCTCTCTCTGTCAAATAAATAAATAAAATCTTAAAAAAAAAAAAAAGCTTCTGATGCTAGATACAACTGGTAGCTCACACGATGAACCCATATACCTTATATGTGTCTTTGATTAGGTACTTCTGTTTGGAAGTGTATTAATAAATACAGCAAGGAAAAAATAGTGTTCACAAACTAAATATCTTTATTCCCTTTTTACTTTCAATTATTTAACTGTTTGCTTTCAGTTTTCCAGAAGATAGTTGAATAATCAAATGTTTCAGAAATATTCTTATAGAGAATGTTAACTGCTTTACCCCCCCTCATCTTATTGAGGGGGAAATTGAGGACCAGAGAGATGAAGCCTTTCTGTGGTCCAACTCGTAATGCCAGAACTAGGATGAATACTCAGATTTGCTTTTTTGTCAATACCCTACAATCTGCTTTAGTCAATATTTTGAAGGGAAAAAAAAAGGATTTGGTAAAGAATAATATGTTCTTAAAAAGTTCAATTCTATTATAAAATTAAGGGCTATATCTTATAGAATTTCTGAAGATAAATAATTAAATAAAAATACATATTTTACTCAATCAAGGATTTTTATTTATTTATTTGACAGAGAGAGAGAGGTCACAAGTAGGCAGAGAGACAGGCAGAGAGAGAGGGGAAGTAGGCACCCAGCCGAGCAGAGAGCCTGATGTGAGACTCAATCCCAGGACCCTGGGATCATGACCTGAGCCGAAGGCAGAGGCTTAACCCACTGAGCCACCCAGGCGCCCCTACTTTACTCAATTAAACCATCATTTTCAGTTAATTCCTGTGTTCCCTACAGGAGTTCCTCACAGCTGCTCAGTAACAGGTATATCATCAACAGTTAGATTCTCTGATTATAGAAATTCAGAACTTGATGTGTCCTAAATTGTCCTGTTTTTGACTGCTTTAATGTTTTGTTGTTGTTCTTTTGGTACAACTGGACAGCAAGGAGGTGAGATGAAATGGATCTAGCATCCTTTCTACCCCTTTCATTGTGCTCCCTCTCTCTAAGCTCTGGAAGAACAAACTCCACTATTGATTCAGGAACATAGGCACTTGGCTGTGGAGGGATAGAAATTATCACTGCAGGAGTTTGAATTTCTTACAGGAATATGTAGTGCAAAGGCTAAGTGCTCAAGTCATGGAGTTAGAACTGAATATTGGCTCAGTCATTTAACAGATGCCTGGTAATTGGGCAAGTTACTCAACCTCTGAGTCCTAATTTCTATATTGATAAATTGACAATAAACATTTATGTAATAGTACTTAAACCATATTTATCTCTTAAGCCTAAGTGAGAGATCATGTATATAAAATACTTAGAAAATAGTAAGTGATAGATTAGTGTTGGCTATAATTATTAGTGTCACAGTAATATTTAGCTTCATAGAGCTTCCAAGAATGAAATCATATCTTCTAGCTTTTCCTTAAGATTGTCCTTTATTCAGGCCAAAATTGTTAGAAGTTTGTTTGACTCATTCATTCATTCAAACTTAGATATTGTGCCATTATGGTCTTTGATTTCTTCCTTAAAACATGCCAGAGGAGGGTGATACCAATTTTAAATGATTATTGTGAGGAACAAATAAGTTTATGTATTAGCTTGGGCTCTGATACATAGTAAGCAATTTGTTGTTAGCTGCTAATATTTTTTATCATTACTTCTGTGTTCCTCCAGAAAACAAATATCTGAATATTTCTAGTGGTTTAATTTATGCCTTCCCTATGTGTCGTTGGGCAGTTAATTGCTTCCCGTTGAGCTATTTAATAAGATAGTGACTTTCTACAACTGAGAGACTATAACATGAGATGAATTTTTGTGAAAATCAGTGATCCAAGCTGCCAAATATTAATTTTGAATCCTGCAGGTATGATAATGGCAAAACAGGTTAATTTGAGAACCAATTCTCACATTGCATTGAAATGTTATCACAGTACACTTTGAATGAAAAAGATTGCCTGTGACATAAGTTAAAAATAATTTGGTGAGTGAATTACTAATTAACAGTAAAAACACCAAAGCAAATTACCACAATAAAACCTACATAGTTGGACTTTCTCTTAAGTTCTTTCTATTGCATTCAAATCAAATTACTGAATTTTCTTTCCTACTTAAATTCTACCAGAGTGTAAGGAACACATTCCCGGAATAAAGATTGTTCAAGAGTAAAGTTAATCAAGTTCCTAGAGATTAAAATAAAGGACCAGGATATCAGGTAAAGGGCTTATCGTAATATTTGCTCTGGGGCTTCTTGCAATGAGTTAACATAACCAAGAAATCTCCTACAGCCTGTATCCTTCAGGTGTCTGAAGACAGATGACTGCATGGGATGAGAAAGGAGGGATCTTACTAATTCTCTGATTGGAGTCCAGGAAGATGATGCAGTGGCTTCACAGGTGGCTTTCAGCCAGTGTATGGTTTGTACCTGGATGCTTATGTCAAATCTGGTATAACCCCTCTCAACTGATCCAACACCATCCCTGGCTAAAATAATT
The DNA here is from genome assembly GCA_003697995.1 of Taxidea taxus jeffersonii. Taxonomy (NCBI): domain Eukaryota; kingdom Metazoa; phylum Chordata; class Mammalia; order Carnivora; family Mustelidae; genus Taxidea; species Taxidea taxus. The sequence continues at coordinate 5,814 of ML093048.1, read as the reverse complement.
TGAAGACATTTTTACTTTGCATTACAAAATATTAAGTCTATAAAATCGCATGACTTGGGTCAAGTTACTTAACCTGTCAGAGTTTCTTAGTTATCCTCCTATAAATTGTGACTATTTATACATATTTCAGGAAATTATTGTGAGAAGAAAATGGACTAATATTTGTAAGTTGTTTACTGTAATACTTGGTAAATAGAAAGAACTTAATAAATCCTGGCTGTTTTTATTTTTCTCATTTGAAATATGTAAGCATACTACATAGTTATTACTCATTGAATTATTTGTTCAGCACATGCTTGTTCTTTTCTCTTTATCATCTGTTATTTTGAATTATCCTTTTAATATTACTAGGATATAGTAATCTTTGATGGTGGGCACAAATGCCCTTATATTTGGATAAATTAAACCATTGGAAATATCCAGATATTTGCTTTCTGAAGGAACACATATTTTGCTTATTTGCCAGTGTATAAATGTTCTGGACATGACCTACATGTAATGCTCTTTAAAAGTAAGTAAAGCCAGGGACTTCAATCTAAGCAAATTAATGTATGATCATTATTTTGGAAACATTTTCCATAGGCTTCTTCTTTAGAATAAAACACATAATTTTTACAAACTTCAGGAAAACTAGTATAGAAAGAGAATCTGTTGGAGTTTCATGATACTTGTAATATCTGGAATTAAGTATATTTTAGATATAAATATTGTAATTTTTGCAATTTTCTGTATTTATTAGGAATCACTAAAAAATACTACATAGAGAAGACATTCCTTTTAGCATGTATTTTCCCCTTTAACAATGAGTTCGTATTGCTTATTTTTATTTATGCATATTAGGTGATTGATTCATGAGAGAGCAAGCTAAAGATGTCCCCTTTATTCATTTGTCCTTGGCTTCATTTTTAATATTCCAAGACTAGAAGGAATGATAAAATGCAGGAAAGAATTCCTATGATGCTTGTCTTCCAACTTACACACATAACGTATCTATGATAGCATTTTTATGTTATCAAAACAAATGGTCCCGTGTCTATACCCAAATTAATTAGGAAAGAGGGAATATTGCAGCCGTTTAGTAGTTGGACTATGGAGTCCTACTGTGGAATCTGGATTGAACCCTGTCCCTGTAACTTTGTAGTTATTTAAAAAGGTCATCTGTAAAATGAGGATTGCTGTGTAGTGCTATTTCATAGTTGTGATATAATGCTTCAGTGAAATAATGACCATAAAGTAATTAGTGCATCTTCCTAGGTCTTATAATAATAATTCAAAAAGCTCAGCCTAGAACTTAGGGACTTGAAGATCTTTATAGATACCATGGGGAATTCTGACGTAGGCGGACAGTGGAGCATTCTTCCAGGTAATGTGACAAATTGCTCTTTGTCAATTTGGATCACAGAAGCCATATGTCTTCTTCGATCTCTGTGACTTGATAACTTTCAAAATAGGAGATTGCAATGAATTTAATGAAAGGTTAATTCCAATTTTGACTTGACAAGCAACTTAATTGGCACATATGCGTACCTATATACAAAGGTACAGCAGTGAACCAAATTTTGAGAACCGATACTTAGGATGTTGTGGAAAATGTGATCGGTGAACAGTTTTGAAGCTCACTAATATCAGTGACAATGAGAGCTGTATGGTCAAAGTTTATCCAAGTCAATGGGCAGAGACATTTCTTAAGAACCCTTCACACTTGGTTAAGACATTTCATTTTCTAATTTATAAACATGAAATATAAGATTTTTATTACAAGTGTGGTTACTCACACTACTCTAGCTGCTAATCTTCATTTTCTAAATAAGTTATTATAGTGAGAAATCAGTTCAGGTTTTCATATGCTGACTTGAATCTCAATCCCTTCAGTTCCAACTAAATGAAAATCACTCTGCCTATAGATTACTTACTCTGTTCTTTCTGCTTCAAGTTTTTCCCCTCCATTTTCTTGCTAACTACTGGTCCTTTTCTAGTCTTTATCTTTTTTCCCCTACTTTCTAAATAAGCAGAGAATTCTAAAGGATTTCTCACATGTGATCCCTCTGTTCCTTGCAAGCTTAGTTCTCTCCTATGAAAGAGAATTCTATCCTATGAAAAATGATGACTTGAATTTTCAGATTTCAGATGTCTTTCCAGCATGGTGTTTGCCTTAACTCTTAGTTCTCATTGTTTGAGATGCGATAACAGCTACTTGTCTTGTTGCATACTTCTCTGCCCAGGCTTTATAAGGCTATGGTTAGCACTGGTTTTTAGAAAATAAGTGTCCCAATATGTCCCAATATGTTTCCTCACACATTTTATTTTTGATGGCATGTCAACACCTGGGTTTTCCTTTCCTTTTGTAAACCCTACTCATGAAGGACCATGAAAATGTTTTTACAATCTTTCCCATTAATTTATATTCTATTTCCATTTTGTTACTTCAGGTTTTATTTTTGCTAAGGTATAACTAAAATTGTAATGTCTTTCAGCTTTGATTTGTTTTACAGTTAAGTTCAATTCAAAATATGTTTATCATTTTTAAGTTTAACAAGCATTAAATATTTGTTAAATGTCTAATGAATTAGCTATACATAATATTGGTTCCACAAATAAATTCCTTGATCTTTATAGCATATTTTATGTTGTACCAGGTCTCATTTTTCCATATTGTATTGAGATGATTAGTTATAAATTCAGGGAACATTCTGATCGACTAGTACCTTGCAAGATATAACACACACAAAAAATTTAAGGGCATAGATTCAAAGTAGGGTATATGTGTTTCTTTGTGATCTCTATATTTTTCTTTAAGCACAGATTAATCTAACCAGGCAAATCAATTTATTATCAGTGAAATTCTAATACCACCTCTTTTTCCCATTTATAATAATTACATAACCCAAATAGTGTGTGTGTGCACGTGTGTGTGTATATACATAAATATATGCATATTTGATAACTACTTAAAAAACATAAAAATATTCAAAACACTTTTCTTTGATATTTTTGTTATACTTTCATGTTTCAAAGTAGCACAAGGCAATAAATACTTTTTAAACCAAATTTAATTTTTTAAGTTTAAATTTAGTTAATATACAGTGCAATATTGGTTTCTGGAGTAGAATTCAGTGATTTGTCACTTTACATACAACACCCAGTGCTCATCGCAACTGCCCTCTTAAATACCCATCCCCCATCCACCTCTCTCCATCAACTCGCAGTTTGTTCTGTATCTTTAAGGGTCTCTTATGGTTTGTTTCCCCCTTTTCTTCCCCTCCACCATATTCATCTGTTGCCTTTCGTAAATTCCACATATGAGAGAAATCATAGTATCTGTCTTTATCAGTCTGACTTATTTTACTCAACATAAGACGCTCTAGCTCCATCCATGTAAATGGCAAGATTTCATTTTTTTGAGGGCTGAGTAATAATCCATTATATGAATATATATCACATCTTCTTTATCTATTCATCAGTTGATGGACATTGAGGCTCTCTCCATAGTTTAACTATCGTTGATAATGCTGCTATAAGCATCGGGGTGCATGTGCCCCTTCAAATCTGTATTTTTGTATCATTTGGGTAAATACCTAGTAGTGCAATTGCTGGACCATAGGGTAGTTCTATTTTTAACTTTCTGAGGAGCCTCGATATTGTGTTCCAGAGTGGCTGCACCAGCATACATTCCCACCAAGAGTGCAAGAAGGTTCCCCCTTCTCTGCATCCTCAGAAATTAACAATATTGTGTGTTGTTAATTTTAGGCATTCTGACAGGTGTAAGGTGGTTTCTCATTGTGGTTTTGATTTATATATCCCTTATAATGAGTGATGTTGAGCATCTTTTCTTGTGCCTGTTAGCCATCTGGATGTCTCTTTGGAGACAATGTGTCTATTCATGTCTTCTGCCCATTTCCTTACCGGATTATTTGTTTTTTGGGTGTTGAGTTTGATGAGTTCTTTACAGATTTTGGATACCAGCCTTTTGTCAGATATGTCATTTTCGAATATCTTCTCCCATTCTGTAAGTTACCTTTTAGTTTTGTTTCCCTTGCCTCTGGCAATGTGTCTAGTAAGAAGTTGCTACAGTCAAGGTCTTTGGAGCACAGAGACACTCTAGCTCCATCCATGTCATTGCAAATAGCAAGATTTCATTTTTTTGAGGGCTGAGTAATAATCCATTGTGTGTGGAAGAACTCTTCTTGAGTTCTTCCCTGCTGATTTGGATTCCTTTTATTTCTTTTTGTTGTCTGATTTCTAAGACTAAGACTTCTAGTACTATGTTAAGTAACAGTGAGAGTAGACATCCTTTTCTTGTTTCTGATGTACAGGAAAGGCTCTCAGTTTTTCCCCATTGAGGATGATGTTAGCTGTGAATCTTTCATATATTACCTTTATGATGTTGTGTTGTGTTCCATCTATCCCTACTTTGTTGAGGGTTTTTATCAAGAATGGCTACTGCATTTTGTCAGGTGCTTTTTCTGCATCTACTCAGAGGATCATATCGTTCTTATCCTTTCTTTTATTAATGTGATATATCCCATTGGTTGATTTGTGAATATTGAACCACGTGCAGCTTAGGAATAAATCCCACTTGATTGTAGTGAATACTTCTTTTAACGTACTGTTGAATTTAATTTGCTAGTATTTTATTGAGATATTTTTGCACCCATGTTTATCAGGGATATTGGCCTGTAATTTTTCCTTTATAGTCAGGTCTTTGTCTAGTTTCAGAATCAAGGTAATGCTGGCTTTGTAGAATGAGTCTGGGAGTTTTCCTTCCCTTTCTGTTTTTGGAAGTCTGAGAACAGTTATTAATTCTTCTTTAAATGTCTGGTAGAATTCCCCTGGGAAGCCATCAGGTCCAAGACTTTTGTCTCTTGGAAGATTTCTTTTTAAGATTTTGTTTATTTTTCAGAGAGAGAGAGCACAAGAAGGGAAACCAGCAGGCAGAGGGAGAAGCAAACAGAGGGAAAAGCAGGCTCCCCACTGAAAAAGGAGCCCTATGTGGGACTTGATCCCAGGACTCTGGGATCATGACTTGAGCTGAACGCAGATGCTTAACTAACTGAACCACCCAGGTGCCCCTTGTTGGGAGATTTTTGATTACTGATTTAATTTCTTTGCTGTTATGGGTCTGTTCAAATTTTCTATGTCTTCCTCTTTCAGTTTTGATAGTTTGTAAGTTTCTAGGAATTTGTCCATTTCTTCCAGGTTGCCCATGTTGGCATATGATATTTCATAATATTCTCTTATAATTATATTTCTGTGGTGTTGGTTGTGATATCTCCTCTTTCACTCATGATTTTGTCATTTGGGTCCTTTTTTCTTTTCTTTTTGATAAGTCTGGCTAGGGGTTTATCAACTTTATTAATTTTTTTCAGCAAACCAGCTTGAATATGTGATAACACCAGACATTGACAGTATAGGTCAGTAATCCAAAGAGGAGAGTGGCAGCATAGTTAACAGTAGTAGTTAAGAACATAGGCTATATATAGAGTTTCATAAATGCTTTCTTCCTCTTTTTAAAAAGATTTTAATCCAGGATTTATATAGCACTTACTAAGTGCCAGGCATTATTCTGAACACTTTGCAAGTGTTACCTATTATTCTCATTTTACTCATAAGGAAACAGTCACAGGTTAAGAAACTTGGGGGCACCTGGGTGGCTCAGTGGGTTAAGGCCTCTGCCTTTGGCTCCGGTCATGATCCCAGGGTCCTGGGATCGAGCCCCACATCGGGCTCTCTGCTTGCTGGGGAGCCTGCTTCCTCCTCTCTCTCTCTGCCTGCCTCTCTGCCTATTCGTGATCTTTGTCTGTCAAATAAAAAAAA
>RCUC01000363.1:0-50717 GCA_003697995.1 Taxidea taxus jeffersonii | reverse complement strand
TTCAAAATACCCTATATTTTTCCCCTGTCAAAAAAAAAGTGCCAGTCATGTGTGGAAAAGCAAAGAAGATTACAATCTTATTACAAGATTAAAACTTCATAACAGAGTACATCCAAGCAGGCCAAACCAAAAAGGGTATGGAGAACATACATTATATTAAACTATGAGTTATTTTATGCAAGCCTGAAACTGTGGGAAGGAAATGAGAAGGAAAATTACAGAGGCAATAGAAGAAAACGGAATTTTATAGCATTTGGAGATAATCTTTGAAGAAAAATGCTCAAAGTAATGTTCTTGATGAAAAGGAAAAAATGCCCAAGAAGCCAATAATTTTCTAAGGTATCTGAAACCACCCCAAAATAAATGAGGGTAAAAAAAAATAAAGCGGGGAAAAAAGGAAGGAAAGGAGAGAGAGAGAGAGCAAGGAAGGGAGAGAGAAAGGAAAGAAAAACACCCCTGGAAATTCATATGCCAAAATGGCAACAGTGATGCTCTCTAGACAGTGGGATGGTAGTTGTTTTCATTTTCCACTGTGCTATTGCTTCATTTTTCAAAATTTTGATAACGAAGTGCCACTTGGTAATCAGGAAAAAAAAATACAATAAACTGTGCCTTAATTAAAAGGATAAAGGGGCAAAGCTTAGCATAGTGACAGAATGACAAGCCAGAAAGAGAATGGAAAATCTGTGGCAAGCCTGGAACCAAAAACCATCAGGTGGCTGGGCAGAGTCTGACACACAGAAAACCAGGAAGATCAAATAGCTACAAGAATGATGGAGTGGGTACCAGCAGGGAGTGGGCCAATGAAAGACCACATGCAAGAAATTGGGACTCAACCTTCGAAGCTTGAGGTGACAGAGCTAAGGGAACAAGACAAATGAACCAACTTTCAAAGCTAAAATGATGATGGATAGACCTGGGAGCAGCCAAAGCCTAAAACGAGAAGAAAGGTCCTGGAATAAGTCCTGAACTTTATCAGATTCTTTGCCTGAGGTTGAAAAAGAAGGTAGAGAGTGAGCAGTTAATTGTATAGTATTTGTTGTTATATAATTTAGTTAGGAATTCAGTTGGAAAATGTTAAGCTATACGTACACCAACACCTGCTAAATGCAAGGAAATGTATCAAGACTTTGGTCTCTTTCTGATAAGACACACTGTCTTATCAGACAAGCTTGAGGAATCATTCATTCTATACGTACTTATAGAGAACTTACTCTTCTATAGGGGTTAGGAGGGAAAAATCTAAAACAGAAACCCAAAAGTCTAGCAACATCCTTTGGCTGCTCTGGTTTCCTATCCCTATGAGCTGTATAAAGGAAATGTTACATTACCTGATAGGAACCAGATTCTTAAGGCAGAGTGCACTGTCTTGGTATGAATATCTTAAGACTTTTTAACATTCCTGATGTACAGAATATATTAGACATTCAATAAAATTTTGATCCAAAGGGTTTTGGACTAATGATAAAGCTATGAATAATTGTATGGTCTCCACGGCATCTGCATTATCATCTGATGCTTTTTTTTTTTTTTCTCAGCTACAAAGAAGAAAAACCAGAGCTTCAGAAGGTCAATAGAGTACCCAGTTTTCAGTCTTATTTGTGTAAACTAAATTAGTCAGACAAAAGGTAAAAAGTACATTAAAGCAGGTATATATGAACCTAAAAACCATCCATTTTCTAAATAGTACTGTCAAATTTATCATATATATTAGTGTAAAACCTTTATACAGTATAACTTTAATCCATATTTATATAATGTCGCTTTTTAATCATTATCCATTTACATGATAGAAAGTGTATTAGATAACAGTTCAATAGTAGTGTAGAGATCTCTATCTTACAATCGTCCACAGATTTAATAACAAAACATCCTGAAGATAGAAATTTAGGCAAACCTAGGACAGTCTGGGTGAACACATTTCAAGAAAGAATGAGAGACCACACTGGACAGCATGACTAGCAGACCATTTGGGGATGACCCCATGATGTAACTTCAAATACCAGAATAGCCACATCTCCCTCTTTTATTTACATTTTTTTATTTTTATTTATTTTCGGTTAAAGAAGTGTTTTGTCCATTAAGTGGTTAAAACTTAAGGTTACCCATCCAAGGAGTAGGAAATGAAGGTTCTCAGTTTGATGGACAACAGCTCAGAGATCCCTGATGTCCCAAAATATTAGGTTTCTCTTCTAATAATGTTGGAAATATTGCCTACTGTCATGATTAATCTGAACCACAGCACAAGCTGATTGTAGGTGACACAGTCACAGCGCAGCGCCCGTGTTGGTTTCCACACACCGTCAAATCTGCTACAAATGCAGGGGTGAATGGGAGAGAACTGTGATACCAGGTTTCCTGGTGGCTAATAGATTGTGACATGAAAGAAGGAAACCTTTATTTTAATTCAAAAAACAAAAGCCAAATAGCAAAACTTATGTACGTGCTGAACTTTTTTTTCTTCCTCAAGTGGAAAACATTGACTTGCTAACAACTCTTGGCTGGCATCAAGGGAAAGTGGAGGTATTTGCAGATGTGGAGGAAGACATACAAAACATTTTTCAAATCAAAGGCTTGAATTATTGCACTGGGTTCATGAAGTTTCACAGGCATCTAGACACACCATTGTCTTCGCCCTAGAACAAGCTGCCCTTTCTATTCGAGAAAGAAAACAACCCAATGTTTCTTACAATCAGATCTGTATGTATCAGGGAGCTATCTATATTTTGAAATTCTTTGCATTGTCTGTGGAAGGGTGTGCTGTTTGGACCCAACAATGGCAACATTGATTTTAAGATTTTTGAATTTTGGTTGTACAGAGCAAACAGTGAAAGAAAACTGCCGGCTTTCAGAACTACAACAACAGTGCTCTTACACAAACTCACTTCTCTCCTGGCTGTTTGACATAGCCAAAGATCAATACTGCTCATTCAGCCAATGTTATTAACCCCATTTATCAGCTTCTCTCCTAAAAAAAAAAAAAAAAAATTGAAAGAATTTTGCCGACAAAGTTATGTCATCTTCCGCTTGTTCAGTCGTAGACTGGATAATTCACTTTGTTGTGTATGCCCAACAATGGAGCCTTGTTTATGAACTTACATTTATTAAGTGAAAGTATTTGGAAACTGATGGTACATTCAAGCTTGGTTGCCATGGGCAGTAATCATGGCAGAAAGTCATGACCTCCCCGTTATGCAGCGGGTAACTAATTGAAATGATACAAATTACTCCGATTCTCTGTCTGCCAATTTCAGGCCTGGTTCTGGTCAAGGGTCAAATGAGCTTCTATTCAGGAAACTATGTTTGAAGTAGCTGCCACCACAGTAAGGGGGTTTCGCCTAGGCTTCGCTACTCCTTTGGACTTTACCACATACTGTGGCGAGACGTAAAGCAGTAAGTTCCAAAGCCTACCTTGGCCAACACATCAAAAGCTTACTTGTTGTCATTTGGTTTGTGCTACTTGTCAACAGCACTGGACATGGTTTACTAAACTTTACTGGCTAGAAATAAATGTTGTATTCAGAAGCCACTTAGGGAATCTGTCCTCTTCAGCCTGCATATTTCACCAGCTCTCTGATATGCCCACTGCCGAGGAAACCAAATGCCATAAACTCAATATTGAATGACTCTCGACTTATCAATTCCCACCAAGTGTCATCCTTTTCAGCTTATCTCTGCCCCCGCACATACACAGATTCCTGCCAAATAAATAAGATAAATTAAAAGCCTAAAAGGTATATAGCATGCAAGTTCTTTCTTCAAAGCATAATCAGGATGATTATCTCTGTTTGAGAAATGACACTAAATGTTAATCTAATTGAATCTGGGAAATGTGGCAATAAAAAGTTAATAATTTACAGAGAAATTGTTCTTCAGAAAATTCTAAGTGAATGCCCACTAAATGAATTTTGGGAATTGTGCTCAAAGGCATATTAAGATATGTGACAAATGTAACGGCTTACTTTGATGATGTTTTTTACACTACCAAAACTATTTGCTTTAAAGAGGCATGCTGGTACATATGTGTGCAGAGAGGTACACACACTTGTCTGCACAATACCTGTAAAAAATGGAAAAACACCTCTTCAAGCCAGCTGATAATATGAAGAGAGAGCTACCTCAGTATTTAAACTTTAATTTAAAGACTGGCTTCAGGGGGTATACCCAACACTACTTCTAAAACCAGAGTTACCTACAATTAATGCACAAAGAAAAAGGTCCATAAATTCCCACTGAATGCTTTATTTTTTTCTTTTTTTTTAAAGATTGTATTTTGAAGTAATCTTTACACCCAATGTGGGATTCAAACTCACAACCCCAAGATCAAGATTCGCATGCTCTACTGACAGAGCCAGCCAGGTGCCCCCCACATAGAATTTTTTTAAGATTTTTTTTTTTTCATTTATTTGACAGAGAGATCACAAGTAGGCAGAGAGGCAGGCAGAGAGAGAGGGGAACCAGGCTCCCCACCGAGCAGAGAGCCTGATCAGGGGCTCGATCTCAGGACCCTGAGACCATGACCTGAGCCAAAGGCAGAGGCTTAACCCACTGAGCCATGCAGGTGCCCCCCCAACATAGAATTTTTAAGGAGCAAAAAATTTTATAAAGCAAGGAGGTACAAGGTTAGGTTGGTCATCTACTGGAGCCAGTCCATGCTAGCACCCTAACAGATTAGACTACTTAATTTAGACTATCTCTCATCTCAAATCTCAGCAAGTTCAGAGAAAGACAAAACCTTGATGAATCCATTTCAAATGACATTAACAGGCTATTTTCAAATTTGCAGTAGAACAGCAAGTAATTAAATTATACTGAAACGTAACTATAACATTTGAAGCTATAATTTCCCTTCAAGCATACCCTAGAAAAGTATGGTAGCTTTGGGTGAGTGGTCTATCCTGTTCTACATCAGTAAAGTCAGTCAACAAATACACACCTCACATGTCTGGTGGCAGACACTTTACTGGGTTGTAGGGGGAACCTGGGTACTCAAATTCACATTTTTGTTCAAATCCAGAGCATCAGCTGCAAGATTCTGTGGGAATAATAGGCTCAAGTTGAAGAGCTCTGTTTAAACAAGCAATGGTATAACAACAATCTGATGTCCCAATAGAAGGTTAAAAACATACACTTTATATAGTCAGCCAGACCTGAGTTCAAATTCCAACTCTGCTACTTATTATGAACCCTGGACAAATTCCATTTCTCTTGACCTCAGCTTTCTCATCTTTTATTTTAAAAAAAAAATCATTCAATGTCTGGCATAGAGTAAGTACCTTTATCAATGATAGCTCTTATTACTGCCCAAAAAAAAAAAAAAAAAAAAGTCCCCTGCCAAAAAGAGACAGTACTGGAATAAAATCCAGAACTTAAAAAAAAATTTTTTTAAGTTAACCATTCCTGTCAAGTGGGTAACTTACTATTATAACAGCTGTAGAAATTCACAGATAGTAATTTTATTGTGAAGATTCTAAATCCAAAAAAAAAAATTCATTTTTCATGTATTTGTTCACTAAACAGATGGGCCCTAGAAATACAACAGTAAGACCAATGTGTTGCTTGCCCTCATCTTGCTTGCAACCTACTAAACCAAGTAAATTACAAGCAGAGTAAATCTTGAAATAAAGACATACAGAGTGTTACGGGAGTTCAGGGCATGCGACCTAATCTGTCTAATTATATCCTGAATAGGGTCTTATTATTTACTGTTGGCAAGAAAAAGCAAAAATCAAATTTGTGTTATGGGTTTTCCTCCAAAAAGCCCTTTTCTGTTCTAGGGCAATTTTCCCCAGGTGTCAAGGGTGAAAGGATACATCGCAGGTTCTTTCCACAATGCACCCTCTCTCCTCTAGTCTTATTTCAAGGAAGGCTACACCATTCTGTAAGCCTTTCCACCTCTCTGCTTTTCCTCCTATCATCCCATTCCCTTTTCCAACCTGTGGTGCCTTTCCCTACCCTTCCATCCTCAAACATCTCAATCCTTTCCATCTTCCAGACTCATCTGCTTTGTCATTTCCTCCATGAAATCTTTCCCAATTCCCAAGCAAGTTGTTATCTTTCCTTTCTCTAGATTTCCCAGACTCATGAGTTGGGAGCAACTGCCCGTATCACTCCTTCAGTTGACTCTTGAGTATGGCCCTTGAGTATATCCCTATGTATTATATCTCTAAGTAGACCATAAGCTTCCTGAGGGCAGGACTGCAGTCTCATGCCCAAATACCTAGCACAAGGCCTTGAATGGGGGAGAATTCAACAAATATTTGATATGATAATGATACTCCCTCTTGCTAGATTTTTTAAGTGCCCAACTCTAAGGAACTGGGAACTAAATCACCAGAAATAATTATGAGCGAGTGAGTCTCCTAATTTGGAAAGTAATAAACTAGCATTAACAGAGCCACTCCACTCCTTCTTTTTTTTTTTAATTTTTATTTATTTATTTATTTATTTTATTTGTCAGAGAGAGAGAGAGAGAGCGAGCACAGGCAGACAGAGTGGCAGGCAGAGGCAGAGGGAGAAGCAGGCCCCCTGCCGAGCAAGGAGCCCGATGTGGGACTCCATCCCAGGACGCTGAGATCACGACCCGAGCGGAAGGCAGCCGCTTAACCAACTGAGCCACCCAGGCGTCCCTCACTCCACTCCTTCTAATAAAAGCATACATCACTCAAGTCAGTCAGTCAACAAATAGTTATTGAGCCTCTATTATTTGCCAGGAATTGTGACAGGGCCTAGAGATATAGTACCTCATAGAGTTTACAGTTTTGTATGTAAGACAGACATTTAAAAATGATTAAAACTACCAGAGCCCAAATTCTTAAACAGACAAAAGATTTTTTAACAGACATTTTACACAAGAAAATATACAAATGGCCAATAAGCCCAATATCATTAGTCATTAAGAAAATGGAAATTAAAACCACAATGAGATACCACCAATGTACATCCATTGTAGGGCTAAAAGTAAAATAACTGACAATACTTGTGTTCATTGAAGACATGGAAAACTAGAACTTTCATATACCGTTGGCAGGAATATAAAATGGAGCAACCACTTTAGGAAAGTTTGGCAGCTTCTTACAAAGTTAAACATACTTTATGACACAGCAATTCTACTCCTACGTTATTTACCCCAAAGAAATGGAAACATATGTCTACCAAAGGCTATACTTGAATATTTACAGCAGTTTTATTCACAACAGCTAAAAACTGGAAACAATCCAAATTTCTACCAGCAGGTAAATGGATAAATAAATTGAGATGCATCCATACAATGGAATACAACTTAGCAATAAAATGGAATGGACTGCTAAAATGAAACATGGGTAAGTCTCAAAAACACTATGCTGAGAACATGAAGCCAGGCACAAAAGAATACATACGGTATGACTCCAATTATATGAAATTCTAGAAGGAGCAAACAAACAAACAATGCAGGAAACATGTCAGTATTGCCCGTGGCCAGGTATAAAGGGGAGGTTAGACTACTAAAGGGCATGAGGGAGCTTTTGAAGATAGTGGAAATGTTCTGTATCTTGATCGTGGTGGTGGTTACGCAGTATAACATTTGTCAAAACTCACTGAATTGTATACTTTAAATGGGTGCAGTATATTATATGTAAATTATATCACAATAAAGTTGATTTTTTTACTGCCATCATTGCCAAGGAGAAATATAGGAGGCATTAACTGATAAACTGGATGTTAAGATGACTAAAAATGTCTAACTGTATAATTAATTTGGTTTTAATCTGACACTGTCTTTTAAAAAAAATCATTCTCAGTATGTGCTTCTTCCATAACTAAATTATCACTTCTTTGAGGGCATAAGAAGAAAGGAAATTCATGTTTGTTAAATACCTTCTATAAGCCTGGCATCATGCTAAGAGATTTATGTAGAGGGTATCTCACTTAATACTAACATTAATCCTAAAAGATAGGTATTATTATCACCACTTTATACATAATGAAATTAGGACTCAGAAATTAAGTTACTTGCTCAAGGTCATACAATTTACAAATGGTGAAACCAGGGTTTAAACCCAAATCTGTCTGCTTTCAGATCCCAAACTCTTTGCTTGGAGCTCCCTCAGTGACCATGGCCAACATTTCTCCATGACTGTATTTATCTTACTTTACTCTTAGAGAAGCCCTCTTCCTCTTCTCTTCTACCCGATTTCTTCCCCATTCTCAAGATCCAGCTTAGGGCCCTTTCCTGACATGGGAACTCACCTTCTTCTGAAGTCCCAGAACAACAACTATCTGTGTGACTCACTTGGGCATTTAATCTTAAGTGACTTATTTCAGCATCTAATTATTTTATATATAGTTCTTGTCTCCCCAACCAGCCTACAATTTCCTTGCAGGCAGGGTACATGTTATCTGTGGTACCATATAAACACTGAATTCATAATGGCTTTTTTTTAAGATTTTATTTATTTATTTGACAGACAGAAATCACAGGTAGGCAGAGAGGCAGGCAGAGAGGGAGGGGGGGAAGCAGGCTCCCTGCTGAGCAGAGAGCCCGATGTGGGGCTCGATCCCAGGACCCTGAGATCATGACCTGAGCTGAAGGCAGTGGCTTAACCCACTGAGCCACTCAGGCAGCCCTCATAATGGCTTTAATTAATTTCTCACTCATGCCAAGTCCTATAAGTCATAGTGGAGGAGGGAGTTCTCCAAAAGGTTGGTCAGCAAAGTTCTATGATTGTGGTGTTCTTCGCTGCACACATACTATGTACCAGCACTGTGCTAGATGCTTCACACATTACACCTCACCTTTTCCCCCCTTTCGAGTTATTTTTTTAAAAGTTTTGTGGAGGTATAATTTACATACCAAAAATTTCACCCATTTTTAAGTGTACAATTTAAACACATTTTAGTAAATGTACAGACTTGCATAACTATCACCATGATTCCATTTTAAAATGTTTCCATTACCTGCAAAGATATCCTGCATATCCATTGCTTCAGCGCTTGCCCTTACCCTCCCCGCCCCGCCCCCCATCCAGGCAACCACAAATCTACATTCTGTCCAAAGATTTGTCTTTTTGGACATTACATGTACATGGAATGATACAGTGTGTGGTCTTGTGTGTCTCAATTCTTTTACTTAGTATATTTTTGAGGTTCATCCAGCTTGTAGCATGTATCAGTAGTTCATTCCTTTTTATTGCTTATAGTATTCCATTGCCTAGATATATCACAGTTTATTAATCTAATCACTAGCTAATAGACATTTGTATCTATCAAATTGGACTGTTTCCAATTTTTTACTTTTATAAATATTGTGAGATAAATGCTTAAATCTCCATTTTGTGAATGAAAAAAATCAAGGCTCAGAAAGTAGTTATCTTGCTTAAGATCAAATAGCTGGTAAGTCATTAAGTCCAAACTCTCTAACTCTATAGGCCTTGCTCTATGACATTAGTTTTCAGATTTGGGGATTTTGCTGATCTGAAAATTAAAAAATGAAACTCTTTAAAAATGTGAGCATAAACCTAAGTTTGCCATCTTTTGTGTTTTGTAAAGGGCATTTTAAAAAGCCAACTACCATCTACCATTAGTGTCATTTCTTAAAATAAAGAATATTTTTAACTCCTAAAGTAGGGGAATAAATGAGGCTTTATAGAATAGCTTGCTAACCTGTCTTATTTTTCTTATTTCTCCAAAAAGAGTTAGTGAAGATAAAACCTCACTTAAGAACCATTGTTCCTAGTCACTAAGCCGCCTAATTAGTAGGGTCACAAACTGTGCTAAAATGAAGTAAATTAAACACTTTCAGCTTCTCTTAAAAATGATGTTAGGTAAAAAGTTAAGGCTTTCCTGACTTTATTTCAATTGTCTACAACACATACCTCCCAAAGGACTTATCCTTTTTATAGCAGTGTAGTGCAGTGAGGTAGTGTCTCTTTTCCAGAAACAGGAACTTTAATTCCATCAAACACCCAGCAACAGTTCTAGTGACTTGGAGAAAAGTACTGTGTTTCAAAGATCCAAAGATGAATCCCTCTGTAGCCACCCACCAACCAGATCGCTTATGTTTTCTTTCCCTGAGAACTGAGGAGTGCATACAGGCCTTAGATGGTAATTCTGTGGCAACAGATTTAAATCGAGAATATTTCATTTAAACCCAGCCATCACAGAGGCTGAAAGAAACATTCAAGTCTTGCTGACATTCGTTTCATGGTTTCCATCCAGGTCCCAGTGGAACAAATGCCATAATTAGCCCTCAGAAGAAAGGCCAGAGATTGACTGTAAGGTCCCTCCAGTCATGCCTTGAGGCCCTTGCTAGGCTGGGACACTCACACTGTCGCTCTCTGCTTTGTAGCTGTTTGTGCAAGAACAAAAGGACTTTAGTCTCCCTTGCTATTAATCCAACTTCACAAGCATGAAA
Organism: Taxidea taxus jeffersonii; assembly: GCA_003697995.1. Classification (NCBI taxonomy): domain Eukaryota; kingdom Metazoa; phylum Chordata; class Mammalia; order Carnivora; family Mustelidae; genus Taxidea; species Taxidea taxus. The sequence goes on along the minus strand of RCUC01000363.1, from coordinate 40,324 downwards.
TTTACAGACACACACAAGAATTCATCATTGAAACCTTTTCCCCTTGTCATGTTCAGCTGTTAAAAAGTGGGCACACTCTTGGATATGAATGTTAATAAAAAAAAAGAATGGACAAGCTTTCTGAATCAGCTTCTAGCGTCCTCCATCTCCATCCCAGCTACAAGTCATTATCTTCAGAGTCTGACTTTCTGGGGGAGAATGTGACTCTCCACATCATCTAGTTTGGGAAGATTTTGTTAAAATTTTATTATCAACCTGAAAGTCAACTACTTTCTCTTAATAAATAAAATACTTCCATAATGTAAAACCAATCATTCAATCTGTAAAGTAAATGGAAAAAAAAAACAGCATTGCAGAGTCATAAACTGAATACTACTTGATTGGAACCAAACCAGTGGTATCAACTGGTTTTGCTCATTTAACCTGTCTCCTCATCATCATACACCCATCATTTAGCTGCAGGGTGGATGTGTTCACACTGAACTATTAATCTGTTTCAAAATGCCATAACATTTCCATGAAGAACTTCCTAATTTTTTTTCAGAAATTAAATGTCTGTTTAAAGTTCATTCCCTCCTGCTGTAACTAATTGAAATGAGATTTGGTTTATCTTTATGACATGGAAATGGGATTGAGTTTCATAATAATAACAATAATGATAACTCGATAGATTTTAGGAGTAGTAGTTAATAATTACAGTAATATGGGGGAGATTAGAGTTGTCTATTGCCACCTAAACAGACCCCCATTATTTGTAGAGAAGTGTAAACGCATGTTACGTGACCTAAACACCAGTTCCTAATTTTGTATTTGTGTTCAGCATAGACAAAATTTTAGAGCAGCACCACAATGAATTGGGGCCTCGAAACAGTATTCCCTCAACAGTCAAAGAAAGCATTAGCACGCTGGCTGAGAAATGCGTTGAACTGCATTGCAGTTGTGATGGAAAGAACCTGGTCTGGGAAAAGTACAAAGAGGAGGCTTTCTCTTAAGATCTTTTCCCATCAATATACCCAAAAGTAAGTCAAACTAACCTGTGACACTGCAGAAATTACAATTTTTCAAATACCACTTCCTGTGAACCTCACATCAGCCCTTTGAGAGTGAATAATATTATTTTCTTCATTTTATAGGTAAGGTCATTGAGATCCAGAAACGTAAAAGACTTGCCCAAGGTCACAGAGCTAATAAGTGGCAGACTTAACACTGAAAGCCAGATCCACCTTCCTCCAATTTCAAATCCTGTTCCTTTATCACCCTACCAAGGAAATCAGGGATTATACATATTCGGCTCAGAAGTCAAAAAAGAACTTAGGTTTCCCTTAAATACTAACCCAAGTCAGTGTCCTGTTACCAACAAGAGGCTAACCTTACCAAGAAGATACACTAAGGACAACAACTTTTGACTGGTTTGAGGTTATGCACTGGTCTAATTCATTATTATTACTGTCAACATTTATATGGTTAACAGACATTATTTACTGAGCATCTACTCAGTGGAAGATGTTGTGTGCCATTCTTCATCTTCATTTTGCAGATAATTTATGTGGCTATTGGCATCTGTGTGGCTTGACCTTTACTTACCTCTCCAGACATCTTCCATTTTATTGTCTTTACTCCTGCCATAGTGAACTTCTGTCAAGTCATCAAATACCCCAGACTCTCATCCACACAGGCTGTTTCCTCTGCATGGAACACCTTCCAATCCCATCCTAGCCCACCCTCTTTTACCAGTTATTCTTTAAGCATCAGCTTATATGACATTTCTCAGAATCCTTCCCTGACTTGAAGCCTGGGTGAGACATCCCTGATGATATGCTCTCACAGCACTTGAAGCTTTCCCTCAGAGCTTCCACTGTACTTTCTGAGAAGTTACTTGTAAGACATTCCTACTAGACATTCCATAAGAGCAGTGACTGTAGCAATTATTTATCAGTATTTTCCAAAGTATAGATGGGAACAAGACTATTAATACAACAAATATGTGGTGCTTGGATGAGTGAATGAATGGGGAAACAAACTCAGAGAGATCATGCGATTTAAGCAGCTCAAGAATAAGGATTCCTTCGTTCATGTGTAACAGGGTAAAGTTGAGAGTTTAAAAAAAAAGATCTTTTAATAAGCATACCATGATCATCCTATTTAAGATTGCAAACTATGCCCTGCGTATCTCCCAGCCCCCTTTACTCAGCTTGGTTTTTTCCATCAAACATATCACGTCCTAATATATTATTAATTTTAATTACTACCTCCAACACACATATAATCTTATAATTTCTGTGTGATCATTATTGTTTATTGTTTCCCCTCACCAGTGTGAGTTTCATGAGAACAGGGATTTTTGTTATTATTGATCATTCATTGTGAATAGTATTTGCCTTATAGTAGATGTTTAATAAATATTTACTGAACTGAACTGAAGGAATTCTTAGTATCTAAAGTTTCCTTAACAGTTATTAAACAAAACATGTTTTAAGTACCAAAGATGACAAATTCATTAGTTACATGAGATGAGGTGTGTGATCTGGATTTTTCCCAGTTTTCCCCCACTGACCAGTTTTTCGGGCCTTATTCCACCCTCAAACCTCACTCCCCTATCTGTAATATAAGGGTCATGGTCCCAGTCCCTCCACCAACAGGAAGGAGTAAAGAATTTATGCTAGTCCTAAAGGTGACCAGTCCTTTGATAATTTTCTAGTGAAGAGAAGAAATGGAAGAAGCTTATTCACCTCAGAAACTCTGCAAAAAGGCCAGGAAACCTGGGAATTCAACTGGCTCTATTTGCAAAATGTGCAGAGCTGATATTTATTAAGTACTTGACACTCCAGAGAGAACACTGCTATACAAATATGTCATGCTGCTTTGAACACAAGCAAAGCAGGAATCAGATTCTATCTCCTTGCTGTATCCCAAGCCAAGGTGACTGTCTTGCCTTCGTCTCAATGTATTTATATCTCATCATCAACACTCATCACCAACGGAGCTGGTTTAGAGCTGAGCTGTAAAGATTGTGTAGGGAGCAATGCTCAGAAGCACTGTACACCATGGCCGACTTATCCCAATGAGTTTCAACACTTATGCATTCCAGATGAGCATCAAACTCTGTGATGAATAGTAAGAACAGGAATTCAGATTGCAATGAATGCAAAAATAAATAAGTAAAGCAATACTAAAGTTACGGAATGAGACTCTGATACAGGAAACTGTCCTCTCTTCTCTGTTCACAATGCAAAGGACACAATTCATTCTCATCGTCTCTTCCCTGAATTACTATAGCAGCCTTCTCACTGCTCTCCAGACCTCCAGTCTATCCTTTATACTGCAGATGTATGAACCTAAATGCCTATCTGAACTCCTGGCACTCTTTAATGTCTTCCCAGCTCTTCCAGGAAAACTCCATAGCATGATCCACAAGTCCCCCTGTGACCTGACTCCTGCCCATCTCTCCACACTTATCACCCCCCACTACTCCATTTGCACTCTATGCTCTAGCTAGAGCATATAGTTGCCCTAGTGCACCCAGTCAGCTTTTTCATGTTTCAATGCCTTTGCTTATGCTGTTCTCCTCTGCCTAAAATGCTTTTCTTGTACTTTCACCTATTAAACTCATTCATCATTTAAGTGTGTCTCTGCTGAATAGTTTTCCTTGACATAATTCCATCTTAGTCTGAAAATATTTCTTTAATTCAGCAAATATTTATTGCATGCCCACTCGTGGTATTTTTTAAAAAATAATGGCTAGAGATTTTTTGCCATTCTTCTCATTGAGAGGAAGAGTCTATGTCCCTGGAATATGTGCAGGTTTGCAGCCCAGAAATGATGCTATGTTAATTCTATGGCTGGGTCATAAATATCCATTCATCTTCCACCTGGATCTCTTGTAATACTCACTTTCAGATGATCTCTTCTGGGATCCTTCCTCTTGAACCAGCCCCATGCTGTGAAAAGCCCAAGTCACATGGACAAGCCACATTTAAGTGTCTCTGGTCTTCAGTGTCAGTTTAGCCTATCATTTGAATCCTTTCTGAGCAGGAGCCAGGGAGTTGGGTAAATGTACCTATAAATGGCTCCAGCCCCAACTAATTCCAGTCTTCCCAGCTGAGATAATTCCCCACCCCACCTGACTTCAAGAAACAGAGGCAAGACACTTCTGCCCTGGTAGGCATAATATTCAGATGGCCCCCAAGATTCCCACACACTCCCCTTGTATACCCAGTCTGTACCACCCCCTTCTGAGGGGAGAAGAGGGGCAGTGAATATGACAGGATACCAATCCCATGATTATGTTATAGAGTAAAATCAAGGGATTTTGAAAATATAATTTAGGTCCCAAATCAGATGATTTTGAGTTAACAAAAAGGGAGATTATTCAGTGTGGGGCCTGACCTAATCAGGTAAAAGCCCTTAAAAGAGGGATTGGGCTCTTCCTAAAGAAACAGATTCCTTTGCCAACCTTGAAGACGGAAGCTACCGTGTCATGAGAGGGCCATGTGGCAAGGGACTCTCAATGGCTTTCTGAGCTAAGAGTAGCCCCATACAGACAGCCAACAATGAAGCACAGACCTCAATCCTATACCACAAGGAACTGAATTCTGCCAACAACCACATGAGCTTGAGAAAGGCCCTCAGCTTCAGAAAGAAATGCAGCCTGGCCAACACCTTGATTGCAGACTTGTGAGCCTCTGAGCAGAGGACCCACCTAGGCTGTGCCGACATCTGACCTGCTTCTATAACAGATGTATATTATTTTAAGCTACTAAATTTGAAGTAATTTTTTTAAAGATTTTATTTATTTATTTGACAGAGATCACAAGTAGGCAGGGAGGCAGGTAGAGAGAGAGAGGGAAGGAAGCAGTCTCCCCGAGGAGCAGAGAGCCCAATGCGGGGCCTGATCCCAGGACCCTGAGATCATGACCTGAGCCAAAGGCAGAGGCTTAACCCACTGAGCCACCCAGGCGCCCCTGAATTAATTTTTTACATAACGGTAGAAAAGAATATGCCCACTGTATAACCTCTTTGAATTCCTGACCACAAAATCTGCACGTATAATGAAATGGACGTTGTTTTGTGCCACTAAGTTTGTTTTGTGCCACTAAGGAATCCTGCCCTCATTGCATTCTTCCCCCTTGTGAGTGGGGAAGATAGACAATAAAATGCATAAGTAAAATACGGAGTATGTTTAACAGGAACAAGTGCTAGGAAATGGTTCAAACAGGATATGGAGATGATGATTTCCAGGGGCGGTTTTAGACTGAAATGTTCATTCTAGATGTTCAAAATCTACAGATGCAGAGTAACTACATCTGTACTAAAGATGTTTGAGTAACACTGACCAGAGAGAATGTGTGTCAATCACAGTGATAGAGCAAGATCCTAGAGGTCATGTAACATGCTAGTTATTAGGTGTCTAATTTTGGAATCATGTATATATTTGCATGTTGTTCAACCCAATAGGAATAAAAGTCCTGGCATATAGTATTCCACCTCATTCATTAATTCACTTAACTTCTGCACAGCAAATATTCACTGGATGTCTATTTTATTAAGTCATATGAGAGATATAGAGCTTCTTGAGCACTACCCACTGAGTCCCAGGGCCTTATTGTCCCACTGAGGAAGTGAGACGCACACATGAAGAGTATGAAGCAGTGCTAAGTTTCATGAGAATTGTTATATTTCCCTATCTCACCTACTAGACTGTAGCTATAGGATTAGAAAAGAGAGAGAAGCTGGGATCATCAGGAAAGCTTCTGGAGGTGGTGGAATGGAGCTGAATCCTAAGGATGGCAATTTCCATAGGGGACCTTATTCATCTTTGATTGCCCCCTAGTGCCCCAAAAAGGGAATGTAAACGTGTGGAATGTGTGCAAGCCACTAGACACAACAGCAGACAGCTAATTGATGATGGCTCTGTTCCCAGACTCAGCCTGAGAATCCTTCTCAACACATTTATAGCTGTTGCTAAGTGATCAGAGATGACATGAAATAAAACCTATAAGCCATCTCTAGTAGCTTAACATCTTGGACATGGTAGGTGCTAGTATTAGTTTATTAATCAGTAGTCCACTTGGGAAGAAAGAGAAAACCATTTCAGAAGGAAAAACTCCTCTAGTGAGAAAAGTGATGGTCTAGGAAGGAAGTTTTGTGCTGTGTTTATCCCTTCTCAGAAACTTCTTTCACTCAAAGAAAGATACTCTTGGTTTGGGGTTCTCAAATCAGACTAGATTTAAATCATGGGTTTTTAACTTATAATCTATATGATCTGTTTGATCTGAAATAAACTAATTCATGTCTTTAAATCTCAGTTTTTTTCATCTATAAAATGGTAACAATAGTGCCTATCTTGTATAGTTGCCTAAGTATTTTTTAAATCAAGTGATGTATAAAATATATAAATCCTTTCCATAAATTCAGATATATAAGAAATGGCATATCATTTTATTAAATTAAATCCAACTTCAAACTCCTAGTCCAACAGGATAGAAATAAATTCAATTTTTGCCATTATTAGGACTCCATACTCCCACCTCTAAAAGGTCACAGATGGGCCACTCCAGGACACCCACACAATCTCAGTAATTTACCTTCACAAAGTCAAGAAGAGAACTTTTCTTCTGCTACTTCTCAGTCCTTCACACACTGTGAGGACAGGAAATGCCCAATAGTGGGGTGCCTGGATGGTGCAGCATGTTAAGCATCTGACTGTTGGTCTCTCACAGTCATGAGTTTGAGCCCTGCATGAGGCTCCACATTAAGCAAGGAGTCTACTTGACTCTCTCCCTCAGGGCGCCTGGGTGTCTCAGTTGGTTAAGAGTCTGCCTTCAGCTTAGGTCAGGATCCCAGGGTCCTGGGATTGAGCCTCACATTGGGCTCCCTGCTCAAAGGAGAGTCTGCTTCTCCTTCTCCATCTCTCCTAACTCATGCTTGTTCACTCTCTCTTTCTCTCTCATGTAAATAAATAAAAACTTTTAAAAAAAGGCTCTGTCCCTCTCCCTCTGCCTCCCCCAACTCTCTCTCTTTCTCTCAAATAAATAAATAAATATAAAAAATAATTAAAAAAGGAAATGTCTAGTAGCTACATGTTGGGGAGGGGGGCAGGAAAAATACAGAGGGAACCAAACCAAACTAATACATTATTAAAAGACCTTGCTATGTCTGTTAGCCTCTACGATACTCCTTGACAACTGGTGGATGTCAACTATTTTTTTTTTCACTTATTCCACAAATACTTACAAGTCTCTATTACTTGCCAGACACTATTTTTGAACTGCAGGTATCTCAATTTCAGCATCATTGACATTTTAGACTATATTCTTTATTGTTGTGGGGCGGGGGAGGATGGAGGTGAAGAGGGGAGAGCTGCCCTGTGCATTAGAGGATGTTTAACAGCATCCTTGCACTCTACACAGCACATGCTAATAGTAGCTCTCATCCTAGTCGTGACAACCCAAAATGTCTCCAGACATTGCCAAATGTCCCCTAGGGGTGGAAACTGCCCTGTTTAGAACCCCTGAGTGGGATAAACAAGAGAAAATCCCTTCCTCCATGGAGTTTATATTCCAGAATAGACAATAAGCAAACAAATTTATCTATAACATAAATTCAGATGTGGAGGGCTGACAGTTCCTTTCCCCCTTGCTTCACTGAATAAATAAGAGCCAAGAACCGTTCTGAAGACAGTAGCACAGGCATCAGACCCTGATGAAAAGATATTTCATTGATAAGCAAAAATCACAGAAATGGAAATTGAATGATCTGGAATAACACCAGAAAGAAATGGGATTATAATTTAAATAACATATTGAAGGATCAGCATTCATCTCTTTTGGACATATTCCTATGCATGGAAAAATAACCTCATCAACAGAAGCACAGGACATCCAGGCACTAAAGGGAAAAATTTCTCCTGCCTTCTCTCCAGCTGTGGGCTATTCTTCTGAAGACTTTTGGAAGAATTTACAGAATGTCCCCATTCAGTGAAGCCTTAAATTGTGAAATAAGGCAAGAGCACGTCAAGAATTATTTGGAATACCACTGAAATCATTTTTAACATAATGTAAAACTTGGTTTTAAAGAACTAGGTTGGGGCGCCTAGATGGCTCAGTGGGTGCGGCTGGCTGCCTTCAGCTCAGGTCATGATCCCAGGGTCATGGGATTGAGTCCAGCATCTGGCTCTCTGCTCAGTGGGAAGCCTGCTTCTTCCTCTCCCACTACTCCCCCTGCTTGTGTTCTCTCTCTCTCTTTCTCTCTCGCTGTTTCTCTGTATGTCAAATAAATAAATAAAATCTTTAAAAAAATAAAATAAAATAACTGTGTTAAAAATCTCCTCATGTACAACTTATAAAACCAGAGCAAATTTATAAATTAAATATATGCAAGACCACAAAACTAATGAAATTCAAGTTATATAGTGGCTGTAGTTTTGCCATTCTAAATGTGCCCAAGTTTGGTGTGGCACACCAGTACACCTATGAGCTATGTGATGGTTCAGATCTTCCACCTCTTTTCTCTCTTAGAATTACCGTTAAACTCCTTGCTTACTTCTTTTCCCTTGATGTAAGCAATAATATTATTATTGACCTTATGGTGTCAATACATCATTTTCTTATTTGGTCCCTGCTTCTGTTCTTTCCTCATTAGCCAACTAAAATTACACAATCTAAACACAAATACAACCTTAGACAAGGGAACCACAGGCAAGAGAAGGTTATAAGGTAGTCATTTGGGATGTCCAGATTATGCTTATATTGCCTTTTTCTCTTCTTTTCTTAGATTTTTATAAAAATTAAAACATAAATTTAAAAGATTTTATAGAGAACTCTGGTACCTCTGATAATATATCCATGGAAGCCTAGATTCTATTTTGAGAGACAGTGGTGTAATGGCTAAATGTATCAGAAATAAGAGGGTGGTTGGGTTATGGACATTGGAGAGGGTATGTGCTATGGTGAGTGCTGTGAAGTGTGTAAGCTTAATGATTCACAGACCTGTACCCCTGGGGCTAATAATACATTGTATGTTAATTAAAAAATAAATGAAATAAAATAAAAAATAAATAGAATGTCTAGGAATCAAAATTCTGGCTCCATGGCCTACTAGAAATATTTTGCCTACAAGCTTTTTAAAGGACTAAGTGCCATCCCAGACCACTCCCATAGAAGTTTACACCTAAACAAAACAGGCCTGGAGCAAAATTGCAAGGTCATTTGTTTCTGCTTCCCCTCCCCCCACCCCACCCCAACTTTTTCAATGCCACTCTCCCCTCATAGGTTCTTCAACACCACCACTACCTGAGATACCAGTCTAGCTCCTGGTTAGCCATCAGCTCACCATTCTGCCACTCCTTACCCCACTCTTTTTTTTTTTTTAAAGATTTTATTTATTTACTTGACAGACAGAGATCACAAGTAGGCAGAGAGGCAGGCAGAGAGAGAGAGGAGGAAGCAGGCTCCCCACTGAGCAGAGAGCCCCATGCAGGACTTGATCCCAGGACCCTGGGATCATGACCTGAGCCGAAGGCAGAGGCTTTAACCCACTGAACCACCCAGGCGCCCCTCCTTACCCCACTGTTAAATATCTTCCAACCTACTAGGAGGATGGTAATTTATGGACTTTATTAAATATCTTTTAATGTCATTAGTATTTTAAAATATCTTTTAATAAATGAAAATCATTTATTGAGCAACTACTACATGCTAGGCAGTTTGAATACTTAATTTTATTTAATACTCTCAATAAGCCAGCAAACTAGGTATGGTTAATCCTTAGATGCATCTCTACATGCCAAGCACAGCATCTGGGAATCATAAATTTACTGAATGAATGAATGTCACCTAACTGAGGTTACACAGCTAGTAACTAGAAGATATAGAATTCAGCCCCAAGAATGATTCCATGGCTTTTAATACTCTTTCCTCTACACCAGAGTCAGGAACTGTGTTCTTTAAAAGGCCAGATAGTAAATATTTAGGCTTTAAGGGCCACACACTCTCTACTGCAACAGAACACTGTGCTGTCATCGTAGCACAAAAAAGCCACCATAGATAATACAAAACTAATGAACGTGACTACGTTCCAATAAAACTTTATGTATGGATACTGAAATCTGCATGTTATATAATTTTCATGTCATGAAATATTCTTCTTTTTTAATTTTTTTTCCCATTTAAAAATGTACAAGCCATTCTTATCTTATGGACTATACAATCCATACAGTGGACTGGAATTTGGTCCACAGACCATAGTTTGCCAAACTCTGCTATACACCAGGCTGCCTCCCAAGCTCCTAGTTCTCTTAAGTACCCCCTGTCCAAATCAACTGGAATGAACAGAATTCTGGATGGAAGAATTTCAGAACTTGACCGGTTAAGTGGGATCCAATTTTTCTACTGCCTTTGAAGTCCTGCCACACAGGCAATGGCCTATCTCCCAAGAAGCATGTAGAAACTCATGACTTCCCCTCAGTGTCCAGTACACTGCGTCTTTCCTCTAACCATAGCTCTGCACACTGACTTTCAAAAAGTTACAGATTATTTCAGGATTAAGTCAGGTGCTAAATAATAAAGTTGGTCCATTCCAAGAGGGCAATTATCTAATCTGTTAATGAGAGAGCAGTCACATATCATAGCAAAATCTCATCTGGTATATTCATTACAGGCAAAATGAAGATAAGTGGAACTTGCTTTATCTCTTTATTAAGTTAGAAAAATGACTACATATATTTTCCAGATAAGAGACTGTTTAGAAGACGAACCTCCATGGTCTTTTACAAATGTAGTTTTCATTTTTTTTTTTACCAAGGAAATTCAGAATGACTTGTCTCACTGTAAATCACAGTAACTCTAGTTGTTTTTTCTTTCTCCAAATGAGACATTGCCTGACATCTAACATGTGGCAAGATCTGGGGAAAGTTTCCACAAATTGGTAAAATTCTTTCTACATGAATATGTAATATAATCTTCTTGTTAAACAAGAATAGATAATTTCTCCCATAATGAATACAATAAAGGGGCATAGAAAGAATAAATAATTCTAATACTGTTCTTTAATTCTGCTTGTAATTTTCTAAATTCCAGACTGATGGCAACATAGTGGGCCTATTCTATTACATACCATTTCAAAATGTTCATGCTCCTTGGAGAAATCCACAGGGACAGTAGTTACTAAGAAGTCCCAAAAGTGGTAAACTTGCATCATTTTATAGCAAAAGAAAAAGTCATTATTTTGTCATATTTGTCTACACTATTTATACCTGCATTCAACAAACATTTATTGAGCACCAAATATGGGGCCAAGCAGTGTGCTAAGTATAACAGGGGATCCTATAAAAACATAATCTTTGTCTTCAAGGAATTCAGTTTAATTAAAAAGATGATAAAAATGATAATGTTATTATGTTAAGCACATAATCACTGATTATGCATGAGCACTGTTCTAAATGATCTACTTACATAATCTCATGTAATGCAACCCCCCACCCAAATAAATTATGAGATGAATGTTATATTATTATTCCTACTTTACAGATCAAAAAACTGAGGCTCACTAACTAGCTGATGGTGACATAGCTAGCAAGTAGGTAGATCTGGGACATGAACCCAGGAAGGCTGACCCTGGAGCCTGCTAAACTAGAAGTTGTACAAAAATAACCTTAACACAATGTTGAAAGTGGTACATCTTCTAGAAGAGGGACAGGTAAAATGCCACAAAAGTTGAGGGGAAAGGTAACTTTTAGACTAGGACAATCAAGGGACACTCCATGGAGGTCCCTCCATGGGGAGGAAATTTTGAAATGGGGAGAAGAGAGGAAGGAAGTTCTAGGCAGTCGGTACAGCATGAGCAATGGTGCAAAGATAGGAAACACAGGGTAATGTTTAAGAAAAAGCAGGTAAGTCTAGTTTGGTGCCAAGTACACATTAATGGGGGAAGCAAGAGATAAGGTAAAAAAGAAGAGAGGATCCTTTCAAGAAGACCATTAAAAGTGACACTTACATGATGCGTTAGAGTATACAAACTCTATGAGGCAGCTGTTATCTTTATTTTACAAAAGAGAAAATTGAGGTTCAGAGTGGCAACATTTCTGGCCCAGGGTCATGCAGCCAGCAAGTTTTAGATCTCATTAATTTATTCAAAAGATATTCATTTGTCCAACTACTGTGTCAGATACTAAAGACAACCATGAACCAGCCATAGTCATTGTCTTCACATCACTGCCAATCTAGGTAGGAAAAACAACCATTATAAAGAGAGTCCTTATAATCAACTATGGCGTGTGCCACAATGAAAGAGTGGAAGGCACTTGGTAAACCAATAACCCAGGAACCTACCTAAAAATGGGAAAGTCCTCAAGAATGAAGTGTCATTTAAATCTAGACCAAAAAGATACACAGAAATTAGCTTGATACTAGGGATGGGGTGGGGAGTGTATACAGTAAGAAGGAATATTCCAAGCAGAGCATTCCAAATATGAATGAAGGCCCAGAGGAAACAGAATGTGGCATTTTCCAGACAGTGAGAAATTTAAAGAAAAGAGTTAAGAAAGGAGAAGCTGAGGAGGGTGGCAGACATCAGACTGGGAGGTTAGAGGGATAGCCACTGAAAGATTTTAAGCAAAGGTAGAAGGGTAGGAGGGGTGACATGGTTAAATTTTGGTGTCAAAAGGACAGTAAGGATATAAAAGAGAGATAAATTACATTGCATAAGATGGGGGCCAGTCTGAAGGCATTTACAACTCAAACCCCACACTATGTGATTTGAAGATCACTTTCTGCTCAGGATGTAGCAGGGTATCCATGAAACTTTAGAGGAGATAAGTGACATCAACTGATCTATGCATTAGAAAGATTCAACTGGAGCTGCATGGAATAGGTAACAATGACTCACTCATTCTCTTTTTCATTCAATAAATATTTGTCAAGCACCTATTATATGCTAGGCATTATGCAGCAGTTTTAGGCCTGGAAATAGGAAGCAGGTGTGACATCAGCAGAGTTGCAAACACATTTTTAAAGTCTAATATTGTCTAATATTATATATTGTCTAATAATATATATTGTCTAATATTCCTTTAAGACTCCATTTGAAAGCCCCCATCCCAAAAGCTTTCCCTGTCTCTGCTCTTCCAACGTTACTTCAAACTTGAACTAGCGTAACTACTTAGTTTGTTCCAGTGAAATCACACACCCCTGCTGCTATTATTTCAGAATCATTCACTGACTGCTTCACACATGTCTTGTCTCAAGTGTCTTCAAGACTTTCACCACATTGTTTTTAAGTTCTGGGTGCCTAATGCAGTCTAGACACACAAGAAATGTTTAGCAAAGAGGCCAGGGGGTGGCCACATTCTACTCACTCCAATACTTGCAGCTATTTAAAAAAAAAAAAAAAAGATTTTACTTATTTGAATGAGAGAGAGCATGAGTGCACAGAGCAAGAGAGAGAGAGAGAGAGCAAGCACGAGCAGAGTGAAGGGAGGGGTAGAGGGAGAAGCAGACTCTCCACTGAGCAGAGGGCTCATTGCAAAGCGTGATCCCAGGATGCTGGGATCATGACCTGAGCATGCCAACCCACTGAGCCATGCAGGTGCCTCAAAGCCATTCTTTTTCTTTTAAGATTTTATTTATTTATCTTTCAGAGAGAGAGCCACAAGCAGAGGGAACACCAGGTAGAGGGAGAAACAGGTTCCCCACTGAGCAAGGATCCTGATGTGGGACTCATTTCCAGGAACCTGGGATCATGACCTGAGCCAAATGCAGCCGCTTAACGAACTGAGCCACCCAGGCATCCCAGAGCTATTCTTTCTTAATGCAAACATTAATACTAAAAAATCCCACAATAAAAAAATAAAATAATTGGTATCACAAGTCTGAAATAGAAATTCTGAAATAGAAATTCTCTAGCTCCTAACCCACTTTCTTCTCCACTGAAACAATTGTTTTATATGAAATTTTCATTATAAATGAACAAATAATTCATATAAAAATAAATAATCCAAGCCTTACAGCATTTTAATTGGTTGTATAAATGAATTAGTATCTGTAAGGCACTCAAAATATCTCACACAAAATGCATTATATGAGTTAGATAAGTAATAAAACTAACAGTGTGTTTTCAAAGAACAGAAGACTGTAATATGGTCCCATTTTTCAAATGAAGTAATAAGAAGCTCAGTGAGGTTCAGTTACTAGCCCAAATAGTGAGAGGTCATATTGTCTGACTATGTTCTTCAACTGCACCAGGATGTCCTCAGTGAAACTGGGAAGAAGCGGGCTGAATGTCACCATGGCTCTGCTCACAATGACCCTGAAACTTGGTCAGGGTTGATCCACCAGAGAAGGGAAGTTGTGGTACCACAGAAAGTTCTGGGGCCAAGTTAGAGGTCAGTTACCATGCAATAGTTCTAAAATTTGCTAAGGCAGGGATGCCTGGGTAGCCAAGTTAGAGGTCAGTTACCATGAAATAGTTCTAAAATTTGCTAAGGCAGGGACCTTCCACTCGGGTCATGATCTCACAGTCCTGGGATTGAGTCCCCCTTTGGGCTCTATGCTCAGCGGGAAACCTGCTTCTCCCTCTGCCTGCTGCTATCCCTGCTTGTGCTTTCTCTCTGACAAATAAATAAATAGAATCCTTAAAGAAAAATTTGATAAGGCAGAAGCAACATGAAAGTCTGTGGGAAAATATAAGTAAATTGAGGGCTGGTGGAATAAGAAAGAGATTATATGCAATATAGAGAAACTGGTGAGGCATCGGCAATTGTTGGGGAAATGGAACTAGATGAAAACAGAGAAGGTGGTGAGTCATTGTGAGAGGAAGTGAGTGCTCCAAGCCACACTGTAGCTGAGTCTTGCAGGGCCTCCCCACAAGACATACATGATAACATATTCTTCATAAAGTCTGAGTAAAGGGACACCCCAACCATGGCTGAGGTATAGCAGAGGTGTTATTTCTCATGAACCCCCACAGTCTAGCGTACAAGAATGAGAGGACAGGAGGGAAGGAAATCAGACAGGTTACATTTCAGAAATGTAGTGGGTGGGGGATGGGCTAGATGGGTAATGGGTATTAAATAAGGCATTTGTTGTAAAGAACACTGGGTGTTATATGTAAGTGATGAATCACTGAATTCTACTCCAGAAGCCAATATTTAAATAACTAAATTTTTTTTTAAATGCAAATGGTAAGCCCCTGAATCATATATCATCTAAGTGAAATAAGGTTTTTGGTGCTTGTTTATAAAGGTGTGCCCTCGTCTACTTCTCTAAATTTTCCAAATTTTCTAAAGATAACATATTCTCATTTTATAGCAGAAAAACAAATTATTTTAAAGAGACTCTACTAAAAAATAAACATTCTTTGTAGACCACACACTCTGATGGGAATTCAAATTGTATCAGTTGAGAACTAACAGAGGTCAAAGAAAGAATGTGCAAAACATGTAGAAGCATCAGGATAAATAATAATAGTAATAAAGAATGTATGGCATTTTAGTAAGGTGACTATATGTTATGTTAAGAACTTTCATTAGGAGAAGAAGAATATTAAATGGAATGATGAAGGAGAGGAACAGCTAAATGAATACTCTGTATCAGTATTTATTGGAGAAGACAATGGGGAAATTCCTGTTCCAAGGACACATTTTATGGCAAAGCAGAGAATGGCCCTGACAGAGATTCTTCAGTCTCTGAGGAGAAGATATGGAGTAACCTGAGGGACTCTGTAGTAAATCACCAGGACCAGATGGTATTCATCCATGGGTTCTGAATGAGATAAAGTGGAAAATCATGGGTTCAGTGACAAGGATATATAATAGATACTTAAAAACAGCCAATATCCCTGAAGATCGTGAAGTCATTAATATGGTATCACATATGTGTGGTGTGGTGTGTGTGTGTGAGTGTGTGTGTAAGAGCTTCTTGCATGTTCTGGGGTCTTTAGGGGGAGGAAGGGATGAAAGAGGTTTTCTTTTTTTAAAAAAACCAAGAAAGATTCCTTGATAAAACAAATGACAGAGGAGTTTTATGTGGTGAAAAGAGTAACAAAAGATAAGAGACCAAGTTTTAAGGATGCTTAATAATATTTAATAACACTTAAGCAGTTAAGTAGTTATTTTTCAGGTATTCAGGGAGATGCTATTGATAGAAAGATGAATTAACATGCCCTCTGTCTAAAAAGAGGCTTGCAGCCTCATGACTTCAGTTATTTTATGGCCCTGCTATGGCTTTGGATGGCTAATGGCAAAGTAGCACCTTCAAAGACTACCAAAGACACAAGAAATATCTGGTAATTGTTTTCTTCCTTACAAAACTGTAGGTTCAGGTTGTTTGGCAAAATCTGGAGGCTTAAAATGCGTGAATAGATTTTTACCTCCCTTATAGGATCCAATTTCTGGATCCTAAGAATTATCTAGTTACAACAACAAAGTAGCTAAAATACATGAAGTGCTCACTATGTACCAGGATCTTGTTCAGTTCTTTTTTTTTTTTTTTAAGATTTTATTTATTTCACAGTCAGAGATCACAAGTAGGCAGAGGGGCAGGCAGAGAGAGAGGAGAGAAGCAGGCTCCCCGCTGAGCAGAGAGCCCGATGTGGGGCTCGGTCCCAGGACCCTGGGATCATGACCTGAGCTGAAGGCAGAGGCCTTAACCCACTGAGCCACCCAGGCGCCCTGGATCTTGTTCAGTTCTTTACCTTTTATTTCATTCTCATATAATTCTCATAACAGTTAATAGGTGGTAGACTTAAAATCCTAATCTTTGTGGCCTAATTCCAAAGTTCTTTAGCCACTACCCTATATTGTCTCTCTATATGTACAGTTTTATTTATAAAAGTGAGTCAAATTTTCACAAACAACTCGTGCCCTTGTTAAATATGATTCTCTTCTCTTTTGTTGAAAGAATGATGATTCCAAATGCCCAAACTAATTTCATGGCCCACCAATGGGTCACAGTCTTCAGTTTGTTTAGAGAAATTGGAGTAAATTAGTAAATAGCCACATTGTCTTTGACTTTGAGGAATTCTAAAGCTAAATGAAAGCCCTAGTTTTAAAATCTTAATACATTTAAAAAGATCAATCAGATCACCTTTAAATTGTCTTGTACCATTTCAAGATGCTTTTAACACAGGGTTGGGTGGTGGAGGCGGGGGCTGGCATATTTCTTCCACTCACTCTCTCATATTTTTCCCTAAATACAATGTTCAATCAAATCTTCCAGCTACTTTCATTGGATAGAGCCCCAAGAGTTAAAGTTATTACTTTTAGTCCTCTGAAATCTGACCACCTGAAACATCTACCCACTGATCCTAATTTTACTCCTTGGAGACATAGAATATTCAAGTAATTCTCCTACCTAGCATCCTTCAAATATCTGGAATGCATTCATATTCCTCCTAGGTCTTTTCCTCTTTAGAATAAACATTTCTAGATCTTTCAACCATGTATGAATAAAGACATAAAATTCAACCCAAACTGGTGTAAGCAAAAAGAGGCTTCATTTACTCATACAGTAGAAAAGGCCAAGGGTTGTTCTAGCTTCTGGCATGGCTTGGTATGGGGCCAAAGTAATATCACCAGGATAGACTTTTCATCTCTCTCAGGACTGCCTTCCTCCATAGTGGTTCCAGTCCCCCCTATTAGATGGCTGAACAGCCCTATATCTTATATCTTCTCATGCATAAAATCCAGCAGGAAAATGTGGGTTTTTTTCCAGAAGGTTCAGCAAAATTTCTCTTCCATCTCATTGGCTCTGATTGGCCATATGCTCAATCTTCCAGCTATTACTATGGCCAGTGGTATTAAATGCTTTGATTAGAAGTGCCTGGGTGCCTCAGTCCTTAAATGTCTGCCTTCGGCTCGGGTCATGGTCCCAGGGTCCTGGGATCTTGCCCCGCATCAGGCTCTCTGCTCGACAGGAGGCCTTCTTCTCCCTCTCCCACTCCCCCTGCTTGTATTCCCTCTATCACTGCATCTCTCTCTGTCAAGTAAATAAATAAAATCTTTAAAATAAATAAATAAAGAAAGAAATGCTTTGATTAGCAGAGCTTAAGTCACATACCTACCTCTGAAGACGTATGAACTGAGAAAATAACAGTCTTTAACAGGGAGATTTCAGGGTTACAATATTTGCTAAGTTTGGGTAATAAAAAGACAATAGCTGTCTATTAGACACTGTTGCTCATATTTCATAGTTCCAAACCACTTAATCAAAGTGGCCTACTAAGAACAAAATAAAACATATCACTAAGCCCTTGGAACTTGTCACATGTTTGGGGAGGAGGGAGTGGGGCTGGGCAAGAATACCACAGTTATGTCTGCCATACACCAAGAGGATGTCCCCGTGGAATAGTAATCCTTATTTATTCCTCAACTGTAACCTCCTCTATGTAGCTCTTCCTGTATCCTCCAAGCAGAATTAGTTGCTCCCTTTACAGAGCTCTTATTAATACTTCTACTATATTGTAATTATTTATATTGCAGGCTTATGTTCTTCTTGACTTTGGGTTCCTTGAAGATAGGGATTTTTAATACATTTCTGCATCTCTCACACCCAGAAAAATGCTTATAAAGGATGCCTACAATGCCTGCTATTTGAATGAATTATTCTGAGATCGTGGAAGCAGACACCCCATAGCAGCTCCGTAAGTGTGAGATCAACCTGCATTTCTCTCAGTCTGTGTGGGTTTCAGTATCTATATCCACAAATGAATGGGGGAAAAAAGTTTCAAATTCTCTGACATACTGGGTCATGGGCGGTAACAGAGCAAAACTGAGCATTAAGCATAGATGGCCCAGGAAGGTGGGGAATTAATTATCAGACAGACAGACAAGGAGTTGTAGACAGTGACTACAAATTAAGACAGGTAAGTTAAAAAAAAAATTCACAAATGTTAGAAATTTCAGTCAGTGAGAACTCAACTGCTTTTAGAGTTGATAGGCAATGAGCTAAGGACTGATTCTGTTTATTCTGCTCCTTTTTAAACTGCCATGCATGCCAAGAAAGAGAAGAAGGGTAGGGATGAGTCTGGGAAAAAACTGGTCTTCACTATGGTCAGTATAAGATCTGATTTCTAATCCTCAGTTGAGATGGGAGGAAACTCAACAACAGGTATTTACTAAGCACCCTGTGCTAGATACTGGGGCTACAGTGATGAATAACACAAATAAATCAGTCTCCCCTCGCTGGACTCACATGTTATTGCCCAGATCTGCAAGAATTGCTTTACCCTGGCTCATTTATGTAAGACTGAGGCAATACTTACAAAATGTCTTTAACTCCTCAGTTGAAAGAAGTTATATAAATGAAGGCACACTTCACTGAGAAAATCCTTGGGTATACTAATCTTTCAATGCACCAATGTTAAGCTAGCAGTATGCAGATGATATCACTGTTATTCCTTTGCCTCAACTAAGGTGTTAAGTCAGAGAAGAAAACATGAAAACAGAAGCTAACCTTAAACCAAGACCCATGCCCACAGCAACGTTACTATATGCTCACTGGTTACCTGCCCGTAGGAATGAAATCAGAGCTATGACCCTTGCTAATGTTGTTGCAGGGATAAGAGATGGCAAAGAATGATGCTGATGTCTTTCTTCTGCCTCTTAAAGACAATCATTATTCCTGAGATGACCATTTGTAAGCTCAATCTAATTATGACCAAATTGCTTAAGAGATTTATAACACAAGGATTAGCATTATGGTAAATGCTGCTTAACTTAGTCACCAAGGACTAGGGAAGAAATGGTTGTGTTGTTCAGGAAGTTGTTTGGAATAAAAGATTGAAATAAAAGATTGATATTTGCCAGTAAAATCCAGCCTTAGGAAATTATTTAGCATTACCTTTTTCTTATTTTAACTCCCAAACTAGAAACTTCCTACAATCAAAAATTCCAAAGACATGGTCCCTGCATCTAGGTGGAAGGCAGCAACCCTGGAGACACCAGAGATAGTTCTGGGCTCCAGGAAGCTGCCTAGATTCTTTTAGCCTCAGATGTCCTAACCACAAAATAGGGATGATCATCAATACCTTTTGGGAGTTATGGTGAGGAATAACAGAGCAACCATACAAAAAATTTCTAGCACAGTATTTGGGAACCAAGAAGTTTTCAATCAATGTTTGTTCCTCTCCCTCCTTCCCTTGTCTTCTAGGACCTTATGAAAGTTTTAAAGCTGACTTTTTAAGCCACTAAACAGTTTAAAATAAGTAAATCAAGTATTCATTCTTTTCAGAAAAGGAAATTTTCTTCTTTTGTTATGTTTCATGACTTACAAGGAGCTTTACCAAAAAGTCTAAAAAAAAAAAAGCAAGGTGAGTATTTGTGTGGGTTCTCCATGTAATTTAAAAATGTCATTTTTTAATAGAAGTTCAGGAAGGAAGATGGGGAAGACAAAAATTTGGGGTATGTACTATGCAACAGACAATCTGCACATTACATATATTACCTCATTTAATAAGTACAGGAGCATCTATGACGTCAAATCTCAGCTCTGATCCTTATTAGCTGTATTACCTTGGGCAAGTTATTAACTTTTCTTTCCCTTAGTTTCGACTATTAGGAAAATAATAGCAATGACCTCATAGGGTTCTTAGATGAGTGATACATGTAAAACTCTTAGAACAGTGCCTGGCACATAGAAAGTATTCAATAAATGTTAGTGATTGTCAACAATCATAATAAGTAATGAGAGTAAAATAATAATATTTAAAAGCCCTTAATATTAAGGGTGGCACATAGTAGATGCTCAATAAATGCTTCCTGTTATTACTTAGGTAATAAAAGCAAAATATGGTTTTAAAAAATTTTCTCTTTCATCAGGTTTATTTCATATAGGAGCAGAAATATATGAACATCCACTCTGACTTTATTTTATAGATTATTGAATCAGAAGATAACAAATTTCTTGTGCCCTTTATACTAAATCTCTTTCAGAGCCCATAGTGAATTGGATAAATGCTCTGATATCAGGCCATTAGGCAGAATTTCCAAAGATAGCAATTCCTCTGTTCCTTCTTTGCTCTTATCTCCACATACTGTCATAAAACACCAAGTCAATGCCTAACTGCCTCCAGATGGGGTGGGGGGATAGAGGTGTCTTCTCTTTATTTCTGACAACCTCAATCCTCTCTGTTCCTTTCCTACCTGTCCAGTTCTTTGCTTACTGCTCCTTCAGTGCACACTAAAATTCAGCAAAACAAACAACTGATAAAGCTCCTCCCTCACTATGCCTTCTCTCTGGTTCACTAACTTTGCTTTGGCTTCTCTCCGTACCTGACTTTATCTATTCTAGCCCATAGGAGACATTCAATATATGTTTACTGGTTGAACAAAGGACTTTAAGCTGCAAAAGAATCTACATACCAAGGAAACCAAATGCTGTTCAGACTTGGGCTTGCTGCAGTTATGTACTCTTTAATCATTTCTGCTTGTAGCTTCAACTGGAGAAGAAGAAACATGTCTCTAAACAATTTTCAATATGTGACAGCAGAAATAGTTCAAGATTACCATGTAAATAGACACGAAAGCAGCAGATCTCATGGCATTGATAATGTAAGAGAAACAACATGATACTTAGAATAACATAGAACACAGAGGCTTGATGCAAAGTGGACTTTTATAGTTTCCTATGAGTAACTTATCCACCAAAGTGCTTAACCTTCCAGGTGCTGTGAGGAATATAAAATATTATATATAACATATATGAAATATGTTAGATCTGTCTTATGTCCTCAAGGGGCATATAATGCAGTTGTGTAAAGAAAAATATACATGAGAGGGTTCAGAATATTTCAAGCTAAACTGCTGGTACTGAGAAAGCCCTCTGTGAATGATTAGTTTGAGCTAGAATTAAAAAGTACATAATAAAAAGTTGGAGTTCTCAAAGTACAAAAATACTGTAAAATTCTCTTTAGCTAGGTTAATAACTTCCCCCCAAATTTATAATTTATACATATTTCATGCAGGCTGTGGAATAATTCAGCTATGCTATACGATACTCTATATTCTTACGAATACTATTAAAAATACATAATCACATGAGTTACAAAGCTGTAAGTCAAAATTTCAACACCTATGGCTTTAAAATAATTATAGAATTTTAGAGTTGATTCTAATCATTTTTGAACTCAGAGCCAGACTTCTCTATTTCCTTTTCCAGAAAGTTAAGAAAAACCTAAAACATAAAAAATATGACTAACGTTTTAGTTCTTTATTCCCCTAGTATGTAGATTATCCTGCTTCCTTCCCTCCTAATGGAGAGCTGCCAGACTTCTGGTCTTTATATGTAAAGCACTTAAAAGAGCTTTTTGCATGTAGTTAAGTGCTCAGTAGCTATTGCTGCTATTGTTATTATTCCTTTTACTATCACTACTATGGCTTCCACTGCTGCTATTACTGTTATTGCTATTACAGTGGCTGCTACTATTTGTTCATTTTTTTTTTTAGATTTTATTTATTTATTTGATAGACAGAGATCACACAAGTAGGCAGAGAGGCAGGCAGAGAGGGGAGGGAAGAAGCAGGCTCCCTGCCGAGCAGAGAGCCCGATGTGGGACTCGATCCCAGCACGCTGGGATCATGACCTGAGCCGAAGGCAGCGGCTTAACCCACTGAGCCACCCAGGCGTCCCTGTTCATTTTTTTTTTAAAGATTTATTAAATTTATTTATTTGACACAGAGAGAGAGGTCACAAGTAGGCAGAGCAGCAGGCAGAGATAGAGGGGGAAGCAGGCTCCCCACTGAACAGGGAGCCCGATGTGGGGTTGGATCGCAGGACCCTGAGATCATGACCCAAGCTGAAGGCAGAGGCCTAACCCACTGAGCCACCCAGGTGCCCCTATTTGTTCATTATTGACTAGCCCCCTGACCCCATAGTGGACTACAACATAAATTAAAGGATATGAGGGGCACCTGGGCGGCTCATCAGTTGAGCATCTGGCCCTTTATTTTTGGCTCAGGTCATGATCTCAGGGTCATGAGATGGAGCCCCAAATCTGGCCCCCTCCTCAGTGCATAGTCTGCTTGGCATTCTCTCTCCCCATCTGCCCTCTCCTGGCACTCCAGCACCCAAAATGCGTGTGCACTCTCTGTCTTATAAATCAATCAATCAATCAATCAATACAGATATTGGTAATATGTCAGATCTAGAATTCAGGATGATGATTCTCAAGGTTCTAGCCGGGCTTGAAAAAGGCATGGAAGATATTAGAGAAAACCTCTAATATCCGGAGAAATAAAAGCCCTTTCTGGAGAAATAAAATAACTAAAATCTAACCAAGTTGAAATCAAAAAAGCTATTAATGAGGTGCATTTAAAAATGGAGGCTCTTACTGCTAGGATAAATGAGGCAGAAGAAAGAATTAGTGATATAGAAGACCAAATGACAGAGAATAAAGAAGTTGAGCAAAAGAGAGATAAACAACTACTGGACCACGAGGGGAGAATTTGAGAGATAAGTGATACCATAAGATGAAACAACATTAGAATAATTGGGATTCCAGAAGAAGAAGAAAGAGAGAGAGGAGCAGAAGGTATATTGGAGAGAATTTTTGTAGAGAATTTCCCTAATATGGCAAAGGGAACAAGAATCAAAATCCAGGAGATGCAGAGAATCCCCCTCAAAATCAATAAGAATAGGTCCACACCCCGTCATCTCATAGTAAAATTTACAAGTCTTAGCGAAAAAGAGAAAATCCTGAAAGCAGCCCGGGACAAGAAGTCTGTAACATACAATGGTAAAAATATTAGATTGGCAACAGACTTATCCACAGAGACCTGGCAGGCCAGAAAGAACTGGTATGATATATTCAGAGCACTAAACGAGAAAAACGTGCAGTCAAGAATACTATATCCAGGTAGGTTATCATTGAAAATAGAAGGAGAGATAAAAAGCTTCTAGGACAAACAAAAACTGAAAGAATTTGAAAACACCAAACAAGCTCTAGAGGAAATATTGAAAGGGGTCCTCTAAGCAAAGAGAGACCCTAAAAGTATTAGATCAGAAAGGAACAGAGACAATATACAGTAACAATCACCTTACAGGTAATACAATGGCACTAAATTCATATCTCTCAATAGTTACCCTGAACGTAAATGGGCTAAATGCCCCAATCAAAAGACACAGGGTTTCAGAATGGATAAAAAAAAAAAAAAAAAAACCATCAATATGCTGCCTACAAGAAACTCATTTTAGACCCGAAGACACCTCAAGATTGAAAGTGAGGGGGTGGAAAACAATTTACCATGTTCATGGACATCAGAGGAAAGCTGGGGTGGCAATCCTTATATCAGAAAAATTAGATTTTAAGCCAAAGACTATAATAAGAGATGAGGAAGGACACTATACCATACTCAAAGGGTCTGTCCAACAAGAAGATCTAACAATTTTAAATATCTATGCCCCTAACATGGGAGCAGCCAACTATATAAACCAATTAAACAAATCAACAATAATACAATAGTAGTAGGGGACTTTAACATTCCACCCCAAAGCAACAGAATACACATTCTTCTCTAGTGCCCATGGAATATTCTCCAGAATAGATCACATCCTGGGTCACAAGTCAGGTCTCAACTAGTATCAAAAGATTGGGATCATTCCCTGCATATTTTCAGACCACAGTGCTATGAAGCTAGAACTCAATCACAAGAGGAAATTTGGAAAGAGCACAAATACATGGAGACTCAACAGCATCCTTCTAAAGAATGAATGGGTCAACCAGAAAATTAAAGAATTGAAAAAAATCATGGAAGCAAATGATAATGAAAACACAACGGTCCAAAATCTGTGGGACACAGCAAAGGCAGTCCTGAGAGGGAAATATATAGCAATACAAGCCTTTCTCAAGAAACAAGAAAGGTCTCAAATACACAACCTAACCCTACACCTAAAAGAGCTCGAGAAAGAACAACAAAGAAAGCCTAAACCCAGAAGGAGAAGAGAAATAATAAAGATCAAAGCAGAAATCAATGAAATAGAAACCAAAAAAAAACAATAGAACAAACCAATGAAACTAGGAGCTGGTTCTTTAAAAGAATCAATAAGATTGATAAACCCCTGGCCAGACTTATCAAAAAGAAAAGAGAAAGGACCCAAATAAATAAAATCATGAATGAAAGAGGAGAGATCACAACCAACACCAAAGAAATACAAACAATCATAAGAACATATTATGAGCAACTCTATGCCAAAAAATTTGACAATCTGGAAGAAATAGATGCTTTCCTAGAGACATATAAACTGCCAAAACTGAACCAGGAAGAAATAGAAAACCTGAATAGGCCCATAACCGGTAAGGAGATTGAAGCAGTCATCAAAAATCTCCAAACAAACAAAAGCCCAGGGCCAGATGGCTTTCCAGGGGAATTCTACCAAACATTTAAAGAAGAATTAATTCCTATTCTCCTGAAACTGTTCCAAAAAATAGAAATGGGAGGAAAACTTCCAAACTCATTTTATGAGGCCAGAATCACCTTGATCCCCAAACCAGACAAGGATCCCATCAAAAAAGAGAATTACAGACCAATATCCTTGATGAACACAGATGTGAAAATTCTCACCAAAATACTAGCTAATAGGTTCCAACAGTACATTAAAAGGATTATTCACTACGACCAAGTGGGATTTATTCCAGGGCAGCAGGGTTGGTTCAACATCTGCAAATCAATCAATGTGATACAATACATTAACAAAAGAAAGAACAAGAACCATATGATACTCTCAATAGATGCTGAAAAAGCATTTGATAAAGTGCAACATCCCTTCCTAATCAAAACTCTTCAAAGTGTAGGGATAGAAGGCACATACCTCAATATTATCAAAGCCATCTATGAAAAACCCACGGCAAGTATCATTCTCAATGGAGAAAAACTGAGAGCTTTTCCGTTAAGGTCAGGAACACGGCAGGGATGTCCACTATCACCACTGCTATTCAACATAGTACTAGAAGTCCTAGCCTCAGCAATCAGACAACAAAAAGAAATTAAAGGCATCCAAATCGGCAAAGAAGAAGTCAAACTATCGCTCTTTGCAGATGATATGATACTATATGTGGAAAACCCAAAAGGCTCCACTCCAAAACTGCTAGAGCTTGTACAGGAATTCAGTAAAGTGTCAGGATATAAAATCAATGCACAGAAATCAGTTGCATTTCTTTACACCAACAACAAGACAGAAGAAAGAGAAATTAAGGAGTCAATCCCATTTACAATTACACCCAAAACCATAAGATACCTAGGAATAAACCTCACCAAAGAGGCAAAGAATCTATACTCAGAGAACTATAAAGTACTCATGAAAGAAATTGAGGAAGACACAAAGAAATGGAAAAATGTTCCATGCTCATGGATTGGAAGAATAAATATTGTGAAAATGTCTATGCTACCTAAAGCTATCTACACATTTAATGCAATGCCTATCAAAATCCCATCCAATTTTTTCAAAGAAATGGAACAAATAATCCTAAAATTTATATGGAACCAGAAAAGACCTCGAATAGCCAAAGGAATATTGAAAAAGAAAGCCAGGCATCACAATTCCAGACTTGAAGCTCTAATACAAAGCTGTCATCATCAAGACAGTATGGTACTGGCACAAAAACAGACACATAGATCAATGGAACAGACTAGAGAGCCCATAAATAGACCCTCAACTCTATGGTCAACTAATCTTCAACAAAGCAGGAAAGAACATCCAATGGAAAAAAGACAGCCTCTTCAACAAATGGTGTTGGGAAAATTGGACAGCCACATGCAGAAAAATGAAATTGGACCATTTCCTTACACCACACACAAAAATAGACTCAAAATGGATGAAGGCCCTCAATGTGAGAAAGGAATCCATCAAAATCCTTGAGGAGAAGACAGGCAGCAACCTCTTCGACCTCAGCCACAGCAACTTCTTCCTAGGAACAACGCCAAAGGCAAAGGAAGCAAGGGAAAAAATGAACTATTGGGACTTCATCAAGATAAAAAGCTTTTGCACAGCAAAGGAAACAGTCAACAAAAACAAAAGACAACTGACAGAATGGGAGAAGATATTCACAAATGACATATCAGATAAAGGGCTGGTATCCAAAATCTATAAAGAGCTTAGCAAACTCAACACCCAAAGAACAAATAATCCAATCAAGAAATGGGCAGAGGACATGAACAGACATTTCTGCAAAGAAGACATCCAGATGGCCAACAGACACATGAAAAAGTGCTCCACATCACTGGGCATCAGGGAAATACAAATCAAAACCACAATGAGATACCACCTCACACCAGTCAGAATGGCTAAAATTAACAAGTCAGGAAATGATAGATGCTGGTGAGGATATGGAGAAAGGGGAACCCTGCTACACTGTTGCTGGGAATACAAGCTGGTGCAAGCTGGTGCAACCACTCTGGAAAACAGCATGGAGGTTCCTCAAAAATTGAAAATAGAGCTACCTTATGACCCAGCAATTGCACTACTGGGTATTTACCCTAAAGATAGAAACATAGTGATCCAAAGGGGCACGTGCACTCGAATGTTTATAGCAGCAATGTCCACAATAGCCAAGTTATGGAAAGAACCTAGATGTCCATCAACAGATGAATGGATAAAGAAGAAGTGGTATATATATACAATGGAATACTATGCAGCCATCAAAAGAAATGAAATCTTGCCATTTGCGACGACATGGATGGAACTAGAGGGTATTATGCTTAGCGAAATAAGTCAATCGGACAAAGACAATTATCATATGATCTCCCTGATATGAGGGAGTGGATATGCAACGGGGTGGGGGTTAAGGGGGTAGGAAAAGAATAAATGAAACAAGATGGGATCGGGAGGGAGACAAACCAAAAGGGACTCTTAATGTCATAAAACAAACTGAGGGGGGTAGGGGGGAGGGGTGTTGAGAGACGGTGGTGGGGTTACATTATATGTTTAAATTTTTAAAAAAATTTAAAAAATACACTGGTCTATCTTGCATACTGAATGGATCTTTTATTCACATATGATTTTATAACATCACGCACTGGTCATTTGCAAAGCAGTGGTTCACTGAGTTATGCAGATCTTCAAAACACTGACACATTTTGCTACACAATAAGAAAAAGATCACATTTATTAATAGCACTATAATCTTGCTGGAAAAGTTTTTCGATTTTGGGAAGCTAACAAGTTCATAGTACTGAACACAAATCTTCCAAAATTCTAATTTTCATATGAAAGTTCAAATTTTATCATTGACAACAAATGCTGTCAGTTGTTTTTTCCTGAAGTGACAAGCTCACTTCATTTGTTTTTGAAAAAATGTCTGCCAAATACCCATGTCTGAATAAATTTTGTTTGTCAGTTATTGCTTCAAGTAAAAATGGTGTTGCATGAGAAAAGGTGGCTATTCCCTTGAACAAGTATTTTTCCTCAAGACAGCCATCATGCTGTGGTGTGTATCAGAAGTACTTTATATGCATTTTCCATTTTGTCACATAGACTATTGAGTAGGTATATATCAAAGGTCTAGATTTAATAAATTTAATAATTTTTTATTGCTTCATCTAGGCATTTTTACGTGAAATTGGCATTGTTTTTCCATAACAATAATGAATATAGTAAAACATTAGTGGTACATTTTGGTGCCACTAATTTGATTCATGTTGAGGCGTGGACAGTTTTACCCATTGCTGCTTTTATATCAGTAGTGCAAATGCCAACACAGTAAAATAAATAAATAAATAAATAAATAATGGCTTAGTATTATTATGAAATTATTTTGACTTTGTATACTTCCTGAAAAAGTGTCAGGAATCCCAAGGAACTATCAACTACACTTTGAGAGCTGCTTATCTACATTAGACTATGTGCTTTATAAATGTTAACTATTGTTATAACTAGCTATAGGAACTATATTTTTCTAATTAAAATTTTGGATTATAACATCTCACATGTTCTACATGTGAAAAGGTAGAGAAACAGAGACTGCCCCCATATCATTTTTGTTCTTTTTTCATTTTGCCTCATACTATAGCTGGATTATAACCAGTATCCAAACATTAAGGCCCCAAGGAGAGCAATAAGACTGCCACTCAGCATTACTTTCTACCAGCTTTATACAGAGTGACTGCTTAATGAAATATTTGTTCAATAAATAATGAACAAATGAACAAATGCAAATCAGACCACTCTAAACTTGTCTAACTGGTGGAAGGACAGAGATTTAAGTAGTAGTTGATTTTTGTTTGTTTGCTGTTAAGGTACACATTTCAACTATAGTACTTTTGTTTAGAAAATCAAATTTATATCATAATCAACCAAGGTTACCTTTTATAAATAACATTACATTTATAACTTTTTTAAAGTAGGTTCCACACCCACTGTGGGGTTTAAACTTATGATCCTGAGATCAAGAGTCACATGTTTTACCTACTAAGGTGCCCCAAATGTTTATAACATTAAATAACATTAACTTTTTTCCTTATTAAAAAGATAACACATGTTAATTGCAGAAAATACAGACTAAAAAATGAAAGAGAAGAAATTAGTGGTAATTCTACCATCTAGAAATAAATTTTTTGAAACTTTAGTATCTTTTTTTTCTATGCAGGTACATAATTTTTTACCTCCTGTTTTGTTACACCCCCTTTTCATCTAACACTGTATAAAGAATGTCCTCCTATGTCATATATCCTTCTCTAACATAAATTTCAGTATGTATATATCATATATTATTTGGATATACTTCAGAAATAATGGGTTAAGCAGAGTTTTGTTTGGATTTTTTTTTCCATGTTATTCCCGTCCCATCTCATTATTTGCCAGAAAAACTAGAAATCAGCAGTAACAGAATGAAATGATAAGTAAACTCAAAGTATCCACTGAGCATTTTTACCTTTCTGTCATTGTCACAGGCACTATGGCAATGAATAACACACCTATAACAGAAATAGTCCTGAAAACAGGAAAGAAATAAAAATTTAGAACACCCACAAATAAGACATTTTAAGATGTATCTAGAGAGAAATACACCTGGATCATGCAGCCAAGAAAAAAGAATTCCCCTCTTGGGAAGTTGCACTGGAAAAATGCTCAATGATGGGATATGTGGTAAACCGTTCAGCATGTCCATTGAAAAGTCAACCCAGAAGCTGCATGAAATGAATGGGCAGAAACATAAAGACTAATATAAGTAGGAGTTGAAATACTAAGAACTCTATTACTGCATTGCTAAAAAGGACATTTAGGTAGAGGTCAAAAGCACTCTATTCTAGATTCTGTTTCAGTTTTTTGAAAAAAAAAACTGACAAAATATCAATCTTGAATTTTCTCCATAACTTCAAAGATAGCTCGTATAGTCAATTGAATATAAAAGAAACATCAAACTAAGAGAGAAAGTCAACAAGCAACAGAGTGAGATTTTAAATAAGCAGGAAAGAAATGGAACTGGACATCCTCAAAGAAAACTATACCCATATATAAAATAATAAACTATATTTCATATATTACATTATTATCTCATATATTATAAATATGGTTTATTATGTATATTAAGAAAACTATATCCAGATATTTTTTATCTGTGGAGAAATGGAAACCTAATTATTTGTATTAAATTATTTAGACAGATACTTAGTTATAAGCCCTGCCTTCTGAGAATTATTAATTTTTTTTTTTTGACAGACAGAGATCACAAGTAGGCAGAGAAGCAGGCAGGGGGGTGGAGGGAAGCAGGCTCCCTGCTGAGCAGAGAGAGCCCGATGCGGGGCTCAATCCCAGGACCCTGGAATCATGACCTGAGCCAAAGGCAGAAGCTTTAACCCACTGAGCCATCCAGGCGCCCTGTCCCTCAATTTTTTTATAATGCAATAAAATCAGTATCTAGATGGCTTTTAAATGTATTTTTTGAAAATTGTTTTATGTAAAATAAATATGTTGAATTACATTAAAATGTATAACTATATTCTGTGTGTGTGTATACACACACACATACTTCCTATATTCTTTTTTTTAAGATTTTTTAATTTTATTTTTTTATTTATTTGACAGACAGAGATCACAAGTAGGCAGAGAGGCAGGCAGAGAGAGAGGAAGGGAAGCAGGCTCCCTGCTGAGCAGAGAGAGCCCGATGCGGGGCTCAATCCCAGGACCCTGGAATCATGACCTGAGCTGAAGGCTTTAACCCACTGAGCCACCCAGGCGCCGCCTACTTCCTATATTCTATTCTATATAATAAATCAGAAGTCTGGGAACAGTAAGTACTTTCTAATTTTTAGTAAGGTTGAGGGGTCATTTCTTTACTCAACACGGTTCAGTGGCTTAACTAAGATTCAGAGAGTTCCATGTTCTATTTTCTCAGCTCTTACTGTAAAGTATTGAAAATTCCAACCCTCTCAGACTAGCATCCTTTGTCCTTAATTTACACTTAATTTACACTCCTCCATTTCATTATTCCTCCTAAGATCATTCATCCAACTAAATCTGTCCAATCCATCCAAGACAATGTCTTTATAAATCCTTGAACACACCTTGCAAATTCTGCCTCCAAGAATAACACATAACTCCTTTGATGTTTGCCCCTTTCTACCATTAGTCCGTTCCACCCAGATCAGAATGAACCTGCTTCCTCCACCAAATGTTGCCTAAATAATCCCACTTGTTTTGACCATTCATGTATCAGTTATTTTAAAGAACACAGCTCATTCGTATCACCACTGACATATTGCTCCCAAGTTTTTTCCCTGAGGTTGTCTTTAGTCCTTGTTTATAAGTTTCTTGAGGGCAAATACCATGGCTTCTAATTTTTTTGTTTCAAGAAAATGAAAGATAGAAAGAAGAAATAATAAAAAGAAGGAGGAAGAAAGAAAAAAGGGAAATGGAGAAGAGACAAAAAGAAGAGAAGCAGAAGATAAATCTATGAGAGTCTATTTTCTAATATGAACAAGGAAAACAATGACATAGAGTTGCTCTGTGAAAGTCAAATTAACATGAACAAGTCTAGTTCTGATGAGCATTCAGTTTAAAGATTGCAATCTGAGCCCTCCCTATCCCTGTTCCATGCTCTATTTTTTCTACTTATACCTTTCCTAATTGCTATTTCTAATTTTAAATCTAATGACCACTCTTTTTAAAATTGCAATCCCCACATTTCCTCCCTTACACTCCTTTACTTTTTCTTTTTTTATCTACTTAATTTTTTTAAGTTAACTTCTTTTTTTAAAGATCTTATTTGTAAGTAATCTCTATACCCAACATGGGGCTCAAACTCACAACCCTGAGATCAAGAGTCACATGTTCTACTGACCAAGTCAGCCAGGCACGCTACCTTTTTTATATACTTAGCACCTTTTAACATACCAAATAATTTACTTTCTTACTCGGTATGTTTTATTATTATCTCCCCATCCCTGCCCAACTCCAAGTAAGCTCCATGACAGAAGGAATCTTCCTCTGTTTTGTTCCCTAACCTAACTCCAATCCATGAAGCAGTATCTGACACAGAGTAGATAATCAGTAAGCTCATTGAAATGAATAAAGCTTTCTGCAAATGTCATAAATAGGCTCTGGAATTTTCACAAATACCTACAAGTCACAGTGATCAATGGAAAAGCTGCTCTCTTGATAATGCTGCATACCAGCATTATCAAACAGCATTATCAACCACCTAAAAAATGGCTGATTTAGATCCCAATTAGATTAAACACCATGAAAAACTGACTGTATGAAGAGTCAAGCAGAACTTTATGGAGGATCTGTCAAGTGAGGTCTTCACCACAGGCCCCCTGAGGGGCAAAGTGTTAACCAAATGAAATGGTGATAAGGACTGACAGGTGGCCAGTCTGGCTCAGAAGCCTTAACTACTCCCTCCCCACTCACTGTGAAAGCCACAAAGTACCTATAAAAGGGGACTTGCTGTCTCAGGAAATCTCTCTAGGCAAGTCTCATATTTCTACTCCAGCTGGCTGACTTGGTGTAAGTTATCTGCTTCCAACCCAGTTGTCATCCCCTGTCTGTGTCTTCTGATGAAGCATCCAATCAGAAGGCCTCTTTGATTTGCAAACTAATCCTCTCTGGGTCTCCTTTGGCTCTACCATAGTCCCTTACTTGTCTAAGAGAGAAGTCCATATAGTTTTTAAGAGGTATGGCTTGCAGACAGCCACCCTCAGAAAGTTTGAAAAACAGTCTTGCTGTGACTTCCGTAATTCCTCACAGAGTAGCAGAGCAGTAGAGTCAGTAATGATGGGTTCAAATACTAGTTCTACCACCTCATAGTCAACTGGGCTAAGAAAAACTTGATTCTCTGAACTTAAGTTTCCTATTCAAAATAAACAAACCTCCTTTGCAAGGTTATTGCACATCCAGGCCTCTTTCTGCCATCTCTCGAGCTAGACAAATTTAACTTGACCTTTATATGTTGGCTGTGTCATATATATTAGCTCAATCTCAAAAAGCCAACAATATTTAGATGATGTGTTGACAAGTCCCAAAGAATATATCTCCACACCTGCAAAAACCTGGGCTTTGGAGTCATATAGGCCTGAATCACTTGGTGCAGCCACTTTCCAAGCTTTTCCCATGACCTTGGTTAAGTTACTTTCCTTCATCTATAAAACAAGTATGTAATAAATATTCACAAACTTGTTGTAAGGATTAAAATAGATAATGTATATAAAGTGCCTGGCATAGCCTGATATACTTTTTGTACTTAAGGGCTAATAGCTATTATTATTAATATTAATATAGACATGGTCTAATACATTCTCTTTGAAATTAGTACTAGAATGAAAGAGACCTGGGGTATTTTCCTTGAAGCCTAGGTCTGGGTCTTTTCTTCTTCAGTAATACAGTTTATTTGTTTTGTGAGTGAATGAATGAAAGAACAAATGAAAGAACAACATAATAATAGAAAGAACACTACAAATGAAGTCAGGAGTCCTAGGTGTTTGGCTTATTTCTACCACTAATTAAATAACTGAAGACCTGGATATTAGATTATTTCCAAGTGCTTTTGGACTTCTAAGTTCAAGTTTTTAGCTTTGACACTGTCTGATTCTGACAAATTGTTTTCCATTTATTTTATTTTTTAAAAGATTTTATTTATTTATTTGGGAGAGAGAGAGAGCACAAGTGAGGAAGAGGCAGATAGAAAGGGAGAAGCAGGCTCCCTGCTGAGCACGGAGTCTGATGCAGGGCTCACTTCCAGGACCCTGAGATCAGGACGGAACCAAAGTCAGACGCTTAACTGACAGAGCCACCCAGGTGCCCCAATTCTGATATTATTTGAAAAGGTACAAAATACACATGACAAAAGAAAGGGAAATTCTTAATCTACCTCTGAGATCTGCTGCTATAAACTGAATTGTGTGACCTCAAAATTCATATGATGAAGCCCTAACCCCAAGTGTGACTATATGAAGAAACAAGACTTTTACAAAAGTAACTAAAGTTAACTGAGGTCATAAGGGTGGGCCCCTAGCCCAATAGGATTCCTTCTAAGAAGAGACACCAAAGAGTTTGCTCTCTCCACCATGTGAGGATACAGGGAGAAGGTGGCCCATTTGCAAGCCAAGAAGGGAGCTCTCATCAGAAACCAAATTGGCCAGCCCCTTAACTTGGACTCCCCAGTCTCCAGAAGTGTGAGAAAATAAACTTCTATTTCTTAAGCCATGTAATTTATGTATTTTGTTATGGCAGCCTGAGATGACTAAGGTACCTGTTCTATGCCATATCTATTAGAAATATCCAACCCTAGGGGTGCATGGGTAGCTCAGTTGGCTAAGTGCCTGCTTTCAGTTCAGGTTATGATCTCAGGGTCCTGGGATCCAGCTTTGAATCAGGCTCACCACTCAGCAGGGAGTCTGCTTGTCTCCCTCCCTTTGCTCCTCACCCCCCTACTCATGTGCTCTCTTTCTCTCTCTCAGATAAATAAATAAAATCTTAAAAAGAAAGAAAGAAATATCCAACCCCACATTCAGAGTTCTCTAAGAATATAATTTTTATGAAACAAAATGAAGCCAGAGAAGGAGACAAACCATAAGAGACTCTTAATCTCAGGAAACAAACTGAGAGGTGCTGGAAGGTGAGGTGGGGGGAGAATAGGGTGGCTGGGTGATGGACATGTGCTATGGTGAGTGCTGTGAATTGTGTAAGACTGATGATTCACAGATCTGTACCCCTGAAGCAAATAATACATTACATGTTAATAAAAAAAAAGAATATAATTTTTAATTTCCACACTGCCTTCCATTCTAAACCTTTATAAATTTGATGTCCAGGGGCGCCTGGGTGGCTCACTCATTAAGCATCTGCCTTCAGCTCAGGTCACGATCCTGAGGTCCTGGGATCAATCCCCACAAAAGGTTCCCTGCTCAGCGGGTAGCCTCCTTCTCCCTCTGTCTGCCTCTCCCCCTGCTTGTGTTCCCTCTCTGTGTCTCTCTCTGTCAAATAAATAAGTAAAAACTTTAAAAAAATTGATATCCAGAGGCTCCTTAAATGGAATTACTGTATCACAACAGCAAATTGATAATTCTAATAAACTACTCATTGGATTGACTTTATAAACACTTTAATACTATGCTTCAGAATGTTAATTATCAGTTTGAAAAGCTCATATCCTTTACTCTCTTGTTTACTTGACATTTATTGAGCAAATTTCATGTTTGTTAATAAATTACTCAATACAAAATCCCTAAGATATTAAAGTAAATTTACTCACCAATTTATCTTAACAAATCAAGTCTGTCATAGCTGAAAGATGGGAAATTCCCCTTCATTTGATGAAGAAAAACAATGGCTTTTGACAAACTCTAAAACAGCTAGAGTTGGGCATTGTTTCTTGGTAGAGAAGAAATTCCTAAATAAAAAGGTCTTACCTGGGGGATGCCTGGGTGGCTCAGTAGGTTAAGCGGCTGCCTTCGGCTCAGGTCATGATCCCGGGGTCCTGGGATCGAGTCCCGCATCAGGCTCCTTGCTTGGCAGGGAGCCTTCTTCTCCCTCTACCTCTCTGCCTGCCTCTCTGCCTACTTGTGCTCTCTGTCAAATAAATAAATAAATAAATAAATAAATAAATAAAAGTCTTACCTGGGAGATATTTGTACATACTTATATATTGCTCAATATGGTAGCTCCTAGCCACATGTGGCCATAGAGCACTGGAAATATGGCTAGGCCAAACTGAAATGTGCCATAAGTAAGATATCTCATTAATAATTTTTATATTCATTCTATATTAAAATAATAAGACTTGGGATACATTAGTATAAATATTACTCAAATTAATTTCACCTTTTTTTTACTTTTCAAATGTGGCTATCAGAAAACTTAAATTTATATATGCAGATAGCATTATATTTCTAATGGACAATGCTATTCTAATTAATTCCTTGTCACACTTGAAACTACTTAGTTAAAGCAAAGTATAAGTCAAGGATTAAATATGGCCAACAGATACATTTTGTGTGCACAATTAAAATAATTTTTAATTAATTGTAAATATCTAAACATTGACAGGTTTCAAATCAAAGTGTTGCTTCTAGGGGTACCTGAATGGCAAAGTTGCTTAAGTAGCCAACACTTGGTTTGGGCTCAGGTCATGATCTCAGGGTCATGAGATTGAACCCCTTGTCCTGGAGCCCCTGCGCTCAACATGGAGTTTGCTTGAGACCCTCTCTCCCTCCCCAACTACCCCTCCTGGGCTTTCTCCCTCTCCCATTACTCTTCCTGGCTGGTGCTCTCTCCCTCTTTCTCTGAAGTAAATAAATAATCTTTTAAAAAAATGATTTTAAGGGGTGTCTGGGTGGCTCAGTGGGTTAAGCTGCTGCCTTCGGCTCAGGTCATGATCCCAGGGTCCTGGGATTGGGTCCCACACTGGTAGGACCAGAGAGACTGTTTCTCCCCCCCTCCCCCCGCCTGCCTCTCTGCCTACTTGTGATCTCTGTCTGTCAAATAAATAAAATCATTTTAAAAAATGATTTTTAAAAATGCTACTTCTGGCTTCTTTTAAAAAGTCACATAGTCCAGAAACATTAAACCTACATTCTAACATAACAACAACTGGTGGAAATTGATTGGCAGCTTCCCTCTATGACCAAATCATGAACTTTCTTGTTCATGTTAGTTCCTGACTGGCGTGCTCTACCTCCTTTGCCTGGTTTCATAAGTATCTGAATTTTGATGTTTGAATGTGGAATGTAGTGGAAGAGAAAGCATATACTTTGGATCTCAGGCATACAGATCCCAGTTTAAATTCCAGTTATCCATTTAAATGGCCATAAGACTTTGAATAAGTTATTAAGTTTCTCTGAACCTCTATCTCCTCAGTAAAATGGAAATAATAATAATTATATTACAGAAATCAGTAATAATTAAATAAAGTAAAACACATTTAGGAATTGCATCACAATAATTGTGTAATGAATTATATTATTCGTTCTCTCCTTTAACTGACTCAATATTTATTTGGGAATTGGGATATTGGTAAGAGAAGGGTAGCTAAGTAATGCTAAGTAATGCTAAGAATACACAAAAGTACAAACGCTTTTTACCTGCATGCAAAGATCTTGGGAAAGAGATCTTCCAACATTTTTCCTGGAGGCTACATGATGGTTAAAGCAGTTTTATTAAATAAAGTTGCATTTTTATTTGTCAATTTGAAATCAAGGCCTCAAAGGTTTTTTATTTTTTTTATTTTTATTTATTTATTTTTAAAGATTTTATTTATTTATTTGTCAGAGAGAGTGAGCACAGGCAGACAGAGTGGCAGGCAGAGGCAGAGAGAGAAGCAGGCTCCCTGCCAAGCAAAGAGCCTGATGTGGGACTCGATCCCAGGACGCTGGGATCATGACCTGAGCTGAAGGCAGCTGCTTAACCAACTGAGCCACCCAGGTGTCCCTCAAAGGTTTTTTTAAAATAAACTCTACCCCAGTGTGGGGCTTGAACTCACAACCTCCATCATCAAGAGTCTCATGTTCTATGGACTGAGTCAGCTTGGTATCCCAAGACTTCAGATGTTTAACATCCATGCAAGCTTTCAAATCACTGAACCCCAATAATGGCAGATTTTTATTTCAACTGGTGTCACGTTACAGCTTTGTTTTATATCCCCAGCAGTTCACGTAAATTGCAGAAGCCATATTTCTCACACCTATAGATACTATGATTTAGTACAACCAAGAATTAAGGCTAAAAGATGAATGAAAAGGATGCAAAAACTGAGAGCACAAAGATCGATGAAAAAGTTTCCTATATTACAAAAGCCCGGACACAAACCAGAATGATTTGTTCTGCAGACATGCCCTTCTTGGCATAAAATTTGTATCTCATTTGAGCAGCTTGTTCAATAATAGCCACTGACTAGATTCACATGCCTGCCCTTCACATTTCTTACGTCATGATTCATATACTCTCCCAGCTCTTTTGGACTGCCTGAAATTACTAGTGACAAATGATTCTTCAGCGTATTGTCTGCATTACTTTTTCAAATGTTTCTATGGTTCACAGATAAGTTATATTGGCCTATCTCCCCAATAATAAATTTAGGCATTGAAGGGCTCCTCCCCAAATTCTACTGTACTCCACAAGTTAATCACCCAAAAGACGAATTCTCCTGGAACACACACATAAATTCTATCTGAATACCACAGTTCGTTATAAACAAACAAACAAACAAATAGGTAAAAACTAGAAAAAAGTGTAAGCAAAGTTAGATTGGGAAGGATTCTTCAAAATAATGAAAGAAACAAGTCCAAAGATTTGATAACAAATAAACTTAAATTTCAAAAAGGAAAAACTTAATAATCTGGAGAAAAATAAACCAATAAACTGGAAAAAATCTGTTACAAATGTGAGAAAGAAGAGCTATGTTTAATATGCAATGAGTCCACAGATACTGATTTTTTTAAAGATTCTATTTATTTATTTGACAGAGAGAGAGAGAGAGATCACAAGTAGACAGAGAGGCAGACAGAGAGAGAGGGAGAAGCAGGCTCCCTGCCGAGCAGAGAGCCCGATGTGGGGCTCAATCCCAGGACCCTGAGATCATGACCTGAGCTGAAGGCAGAGGCTTAACCCACTGAGCCACCTAGGTCCCTGATACTGATTTTTTTTAAAAAAATACTAAAGAACTAGTAGAAAAATGGTTAAAAGAGATAAACAATTCAAAGAACCAAGGCTGAGAATTGGCTAATAAAGTATTTTAAGTTTAAACCTCACCAGTAACCCAATAATTCTGAATTAAAATACAGTAAGAAATCTTTTTTTTCCTTATCCATCAAATGAATCAAGATTTGTTTCATTGTTGATACTAATTTTGGGACAAGATGTGCTAAAATGAACAAACTTATACACAGCTTACATTACTGCCTTTCTGGAAAGCAAAAACCTTTTAAAAGTTCCAAGATCTTTTAACTTTTCTATAAAACTAAAATTTTTCAAAATAAAAAAATTGAAGAATGAAAAGAAACAATCCTAATAGCAAAACCAATACATATTTCCTTAAGAAAATATTCTTACTATATATATTTTTGAGATATAATTAACATATAACATTATATTTATTTCAGGTGTATAATATAATGATTTGATATTTATATATATTCTGAAATGATTACCACAATCAGTCTAGTTAACATCCATCACTATACATAACTACATTTTTTTATTGAGATAAAAATTTTAAGATATACTCTCTTAGCAACTGTCAAATATACAATAAAATAATGGGGCACCTGGGTACCTGGTGGTCAAGTGTCCCAACTCTTGATTTCAGTTCAGGTCATGATCTGAGGGTTGTGAGATGGAGTCCCATGTGCGGTTCTGCACTAGGGGTTGAGCCTGTTTACGATTTTCTCCCTTGGGGCACCTGGGTGGCTCAGTCGTTGCGTGCATGCCTTCTGCTCAGGTCATGATCCCAGGGTACTAGGATCAAACCCCGAATTGGGCTCCTTGCTACACAGGAAGCTTGCTTCTCCCTCTCCCACTCCCCCTGCTTGTGTTCCCTCTCTCACTGTGTCTCTCTCTATCAAATAAATAAATAAATAAAATCTTAAAAAAAAAAAAGATTCTCTCCCTTTTCCTCTGTCCCTCCTCCCCCCACCCCTACTCACACACATGAACACAATCTCTCTCTCTAAAAATATTACTAAGTATAGTCACACCATTGTACACACACACACACACATATATGTCTATATATACATATATGTATGTATATATTATTTTTTTTAGTTGTGAAGCCAGTGATATTTTTTAAAGTGATCTAATCTTCTGTCTAAAGCAGTGATTCTCAAAATGTGTTCTCTGGACCAGCAGCAACATCTAGAAACACAATAGAAATGACAATTCTCATGTGCACCCAGATTTACTGATTG
>ML093047.1:35448-55045 GCA_003697995.1 Taxidea taxus jeffersonii | reverse complement strand
TACTATCATAGATCCCTGTGTGCTGAAATAGTCTGTTTCTGGGATATCCCCATTTTAGGTAAATCATAACACCATATCTCTGGCAGTTAAACTCTCACAGGAACAAACTATTCAAGCCTTCACCAGCTGCATAAGACAACATGATAAATCTTGGGGTGTCTGGGTGGCTCAGTGGATTAAGCCTCTGCCTTCATCTTAGGGTCCTGGGATCGACCCCTGCATCAGGCTCTCTGCTCCACGGGGAGCCTGTTTCCCCCTTTCTCTCTGCCTGTCTACTTGTGATGTCTCTATCAAATAAATAAATAAAATCTTTAAAAAAAGACAACATGATAAATCTTGAATCTTTTGTGATTGCACTGATATCATGAATTTAATCAATAAGTTGTTATATTTTCCTCTCTTTGATGATGACCTTAGATTCCACATCCAAGCGTGCAGGCGTTTCAGAGATGGCCTAGTATCCCTTTTAAAGGGTTCATTTGTTCAGGTGATACTCACAAAAGCTCATCTCCATTTTATTTATTTTACGTTATAATGATAACATTTATTGAGCACTTACGGTATACCAGCCACTCTTTTTTTTATTTTTTAAGATTTCATTTATTTGTCGGGGAGAAGAGAGAATGGGAGAGCACACACAAGCAGGCAGAGTGGCAGGCAATGGCAGAGAGAGAAGCAGGCTCCCCGCCAAGCAAGGAGCTCAATGTAGGACTCGATCCCAGAACCCTGGGATCATGACCTGAGCCAAAGGCAGCAGCTTAACAGACCAAGCCACCCAGGCGTCCCCATTTTAATTAAGTAAAAATCAATGATGAAGTGTAGATTTGCAGTTCTTTCAGGATCTTTCCTGGTATAAACTGTAATCACCACAAGGCAGGGAAAGACTGAAGAGAGATGCATGCCATTCCATGTGGGTAGGTGTAATTATATTTTATTTTATTTTAATTATCTTTTTGGTTGATGGAAATTTTAACAATAATAATATTATTATCATAATCACACGCATCACCAAATCTTAAAAAGTTTAAAAAAAGGTCCAAACTGGGCTCAGTTATTTTTTTATTTAAATTTAGTTACTTAACATAGAGTGCAACATTGATTTCTGGAGTAGAATTTAGTGATTCATCACCTACATATAAAACCTAGTGCAAGGGCATCTGGATGGCTCAGTTGTTAAATGTCTGCCTTGAAAGACATTGATCCCAGGTCATGATCCCAGGGTCCTGGGATTAACTCCCACATCAGGTTTCCTGCTAAGGAGGAAGCCTGCTTATCCCTCTTCCACAACCCCTGCTTGTGTTCCCTCTCTTGCTGTCTCTCTCTCTCTCTCTGTCGAATAAATAAATTATAATATCTTTAAAAAAAGAACAAAATCTAGTGCTCATCATAACAAGTGCACTCTTTTTTTTAAAGATTATTTATTTATTTATTTATTTGACAGAGAGATCACAAGTAGGCAGAGAGGCAGGCAGAGAGAGAGAGAGGGAAGCAGGCTCCCTGCTGAGCAGAGAGCACGATGCGGGACTCCATCCCAGGACCCTGAGATCATGACCCGAACGGAAGGCAGCGGCCCAACCCACTGAGCCACCCAGGTGCCCCATAACAAGTGCACTCTTTTTTTTTTTTAAGATTTTGTTTATTTATTTGACAGACAGAGATCACAAGCAGGTAGAGAGAGAGAGGAGGAAGCAGGCTCCCTGCCAAGCAGAGAGCCTGATGCCAGGACTCAATCCCAGGACCCTGAGATCATGACCCCAGTGGAAGGCAGAGGCTTAACC
The DNA here is from genome assembly GCA_003697995.1 of Taxidea taxus jeffersonii. NCBI lineage: Eukaryota > Metazoa > Chordata > Mammalia > Carnivora > Mustelidae > Taxidea > Taxidea taxus. The sequence goes on along the minus strand of ML093047.1, from coordinate 53,267 downwards.
CACTGAGCCACCCAGGTGCCCTGCAAGTGCACTCTTTTTTTAGAGTTTTATTTATTTATTTGTTAGAGAGAGAGAGAGCACAGGCAGACAGAGTGGTAGGCAGAGGCAGAGGGAGAAGCAGGCTCCCTGCCGAGCAAGGAGCCCGATGTTGGACTCGATCCCAGGACGCTGGGATCATGGACTCGATCCCAGGATGCTGGGATCATGACCTGAGCCGAAGGCAGTTGCTTAACCAACTGAGCCACCCAGGCGTCCCCACAAGTGCACTCTTAATACCCTTCTCCCATCTGGCCCATCACAGACCTCATCCTTCCCTCAACACTCTGTTCTCTATTTTTTTTTTAAAGATCTTATTTATTTATTTGATAGACAGAGATCACACAAGTAGGCAGAGAGGCAGGCAGAGAGGGGAGGGGAGAAGCAGACTCCCTGCCAGGTAGAGAGCCCGACGCGGGACTCGATCCCAGGATGCTGGAATCATGACCCGAGCCGAAGGCAGCGGCTTAACCCACTGAGCCACCCAGGCGTCCCTCTGTTCTCTATTGTTAAAATCTCTTATAGTTTGTTTCCCTCTCTCTCTTTTCTTATATTCCCCCTTCCCATATGTTCATTTGTTTTCTTTCTTAAATTCCACATATGAGATATGGTATTTTTCTTTCTCTGACTGCATTACTTTACTTAGCATAATACACTCTTGCTCCATCTACCTTGTTGCAAATGGCAAGATTTCACTTTTTTGATGGTTGAGCAATTTTCTATTGTATATAAATACCACAGTTTCTTTATCCATTCATCAGTTGGTAGACATTTGGGCTCCCTCCATAGTTTGGCTATTGTTGGCAATTGTGTTATAAACATGAGGGCGCATGTACCCCTTTGGAACTGTATTTTTGTGTATTTTGGGAAATATTTAGTATTGTAATTGCTGGATCATAGGTTAGTTCTATTTTCAACTTTTTTTTTCTCTTTTGATTTTATTTTTTTGTCAGAGAGAGAGAGAGAGAGCGCACACAAGAAGTGGGAGTGGTAGGCAGAGGGAGAGGGAGAAGTGGGTGGGGAGAGAGAGAGAGAGAAGCATAATCTATGCAGAGCGGGGAGCTTAATGTGAGCCTTGATCCCAGGATGTTGAGATCTTGACCTGAGCCAAAGATAGACACTTAACTGACTGAACCACCCAGGTGCCCCAATTTTGAACTTTTTGAGGAACCTCCAAACTGTTTTCTAGAGTGACTACACCACTTTGCATTCCCATCAACACTGCAAGAAGGTTACCCATTCTCTACATGCTCCCTAACACCTGTTGTTTCTTGTGTTGTTGATTTTAGCCATTCTGACAGGTGTCAGGACATAGCTCATCACGGTTTTAATTTGTATTTCCCTGATGATGAGTGACATTGAGTATCTTTTTCATATGGGCTCAGTCACTTTTAAGGTGAAAGTGTACCTGGGTGGCTCAGTCATTGGGATGCAGCTCAGTCCTGGGATGGAGTCCTACGTCAGGCTCCCTGCTCGGTGGGAAGCCTGCTTCTTCCTCTCCCTCTCCCCCTGCTTCTGTTCCCTTTCTCACTGTCTCTCTCTGTCTAGTAAATATATATTTTTTAAAGGTGAAGGTGTTTTCAACATTATATCACCAATTCAAAGCTCACATTCTTGGAACAGGCTGTGGAGCAAAAAAGGCAAGTGGAACCCATATTCTGAGAACAGGGGAGAAGGGGTAGGGAGGAACCTTTAAATTCCTGGGTCCAGCTTATGGTTCAATCAGTGGTTATATCTTTTATGATCACATTCCCCAACACTCTACCCCTTGTGGCTGGCTCTTACAATATCATGTGATCCTTTTAATTTTTTTTTAATTTATTTATTTGACAGAGTGTGCACAAGCAAGGAGAGTGGTGGGTAAAGTGAGAGGGAGAAGTAGGCCCCCACTAAGCAGGGAGCCCCATATGGGGCTTGATTCTAGTACCCTGGAATCTTGATTTAAGCCAAAGGAAGATGCTTAACCATCTGAGCCACCCACGTACCTCTCTTTCCTGCAGTGGACCTGAATGGTCAGCAAGGCATTTCATTAGCATAGAGGTGGCTCTTGTGGTGGTTATATGGCTGTGTTGAAGACAGATGTCACAACCATAACATGGGCACATGCATGAGAAAATACAACTAAAGACAATAATTTTTAAAATTAGTGAAAACTTTTCCTACCAAGATCCCAAGCTCCAAACCATTAGTTTGTTAAATCTCCTAGGCTGGGGGTTGGGTCATTCAGGGTATTTATTTGTGTCTTCATGTGATTCAATAAAGATGATATATTAACAGACTCATCAGGTATTAACATATCATTCTGTTTGGATAATGGTACAGGTGCCTTCTTATGAGGCAACAATAAGTCTAAGGTGATCCTATTTAGGAGGCTGTTAGAGTTATTTCAGTGTTTAGTAGGACCAGGCTTTGTTGGTTATCATACAGGGCTTGCTGAGTGAATTTAGTAAGGGCTGTGTGCTATGGCATTTTCTAGGCCTATGGAGGGAACAAAGGCAGTGACCAAATGATCATTCCAGTGAAAAACTGCTGTGAGGAGAGCAAATTTAGCAGCTTAAAAATTTGACTTGGTTGTAAATACCATGCATATTGGCCAGGGGAGGAAGCATTATCAGGCATGAGAAGATGAACTGGGGATGGGCTATGCTAGAGTAGGAGACCCATCTTCTTTCCTCTCTCAGGGTGGATGTTCCATCTCCGGCATAGTTTATTTTCTTAAGTCCAGCTTTGTGGCAGGTCCCAGTGGAGACTGACAAGTTCCTCACATAGGAACTTGATAAAGTAACTTACCAACCCCGGTGAGTTGTCCAATTGAAAATTCCAGTAAATAATGCCTTTATGAAGTGTTATGGTGCTTGGAGTTTGGTGCAGCATAGCATGTTGATCCATGCTGGGGCAAGGAGTGTTTCCCATGACTTCTGCCCCTTTTCACTCTTGGTTACATTGACGGGGGTCCCCAGACCTCCATATAGGTCAACAGGCCCTACTGGTGGATTATGTAAATGTAGGGAAGACTGGGACAGTACTTTAATCCCCCTGACTGAAGTGGGCTATTTTATTTATTTTAATGTTTTATATAAATTCAATTTAGTTAATATACACTGTATTATCACTTTCAGGGGTTTAGAATTTAGTAATTCATTGGTTACATACAAATCAAATACCCTCCTTAATGTCTATCACCGACTCACTCCATGCCCCCACTCACCTCTCTTCCAGCAACCCTTAGTTTGTCTCCTATAGGTAAGAGTCTCTTATGGTTTGCCACCCTCTCTCTTTTCATCTTATTTTATTTTTCCTTCCATTCCCTTGTGTTCATCTGTTTTCTTTCTTAAATTCTACATGTAAGTGAAATCACAGTATTTGTCTTGCTTTAATTAATTTCATTAGCATAATACCCTCTAGTTCCATCTACATCTCTGCAAATGGCAAGATTTCAGACTTTATGATGGCTGAGTAATATTTCATTGCATATATATACCACATCTTTTTTATCCATTCAACTGTCAAGAGACATCTATACTCTTTTCATAGTTTGGCTATTGTGAATATTGCTGCTATAAACATTGGGATACAGGTACACCTTCAGATTACTATGTGTCCTTCAGATAAATACCTAGTAGTGTAATTATTAGGCTTTAGGGTGCCTCTATTTTTAATTTTTTGAGGTACCTCCATACTGCTTTCCAGAATGGCTGTACCAGTTTGCATTCCCACCAACAGTGTAACAGGGTTACCCCTTTTCTGCATTCTTGCAAACATGTGCTGTGTCCTTGTTAATTTTATTTAAATATTTAAATATTTAATTTATTTGACAGATCAAAAGTAGGCAGAGAGGCAGGCAGAAAGAGAGGGGAATGCTGGCCCCCTGCTGAATGGAGAGCTGGATATGGAGCTGGATCCCAGGACCCCAGGATCATGACTCGAGCCAAAGGCAGAGGCTTTAACCCACTGAGCCACCCAGGGTGCACCAAGTACTTGTTAATTTTAGCCATTATGACTGGTGTGAGGTACTAACTCATTGTGTGTTTTTTTTAAAGATTTTATTTATTTGACAGAGAGAGATCACAAGTAGGCAGAGAGGCAGGCAGAGAGAGAGGGAGAAGCAGGCTTCCCGCTGAGCAGAGAGCCTGATGAGGGGCTCGATCCCAGGACCCAAGATCATGACCTGAGCTGAAAGCAGAGGCTTTAACCCACCGAGCCACATGCCCCTCAGTGTGGTTTTGATTTGAATTTCCCTGATGCTGAGTGATGTTGAATATTTTCTCATGTGTCTGTCAACCCTCTGAATGTCCTCTTTGGAGAAATGTCTTTTCATGTCTTCTGCCCATTTCCTGACTAGATTTTTTGATTTTGGGGTGTTGAGTTTGATAAGTTCTTTAAACATTTTGGATGTTAGTCTTTTATTTGATAAATGCAAATATCTTCTCCCATTCTAATAGATTACTTTTTATTTTTGTTGGCCATTTCCTTTGCTGTACAAAAGCTTTTTATACAAATGAAGTCCCAATAGTTCATTTTTCTTTTGTTTCCCTTGCCTTTGGAGACATGTCTAGCAAGAATTTCCTGCAGCAGGGATCGAAGAAGTTCTGCCTATTTTCTCCCCTAGGATTTTGATGGATTCCTATCTCACATTTAGGTCTTTCATCCATTTTGAGTTTATTTTTGTGTATGGTGTAAGAAAGTGGTCCAGTTTCATTCTTCTACATATAGCTGTCCAATTTTCCCAGCTCCATTTTTTGAAGATATTCTTCAATTTGATATTTGTTTTTGCTTTGTCAAAGATTTTTTTTCCTTTTTTTTCCATTAGATATTCTTTCCTGCTTTGTCCAAGATTAGTTGACCATAGAGTTGAGGGTCCATTTCTGGGTTATTTATTTTGTTCCATTGATCTATGTGTCTGTTTTTGTGCAAGTGCATTACAGCCTTATAATATGGCTTGAAGAGTAGAATTGTGATGCCTTCAGCTTTGGTTTTACTTTTCAACACTAATTTTCAACTAATTTGGCTATTTGGAGTCTTTTCTGGTTCCATACAAAATTTAGGATTGTGTATTCCATCTCTGTAAAAAAATGATGATGGTATTTTGATAGGGATTTCATTGAATGTATAGATTTCTTTAGTTAGCATAGACATTTAAAAATATTTTTATTCCAATCCATAAGCATAAAATGTTTTTCAATTTTTTGTGTTTTCCTCAAATTTTTTCATGTGTTATATAACTTTCAGAATACAGATCCTTTACTTCTTTAGTTGGATTTATTTATTATAGGCATCATATGGTTTTTGGTGCAATTTTACATGGCACTGATTCCTTGATTTCTCTTTCTTCTTCATATGTTAATGTGTATAGCAATGCAACTGACTCATGCATTGATTTTATATCCTCCTACTTTGCTGATTTCCTGTTTTCGTTCTAACAATTTTTTTTTGGTGAAATCTTTTGGGTATTTTGCATAGAGTGTCATGCTGTCTGTAAAGAGTAAAAGTTTGACTTCTTATTTGCTGATTTGGATGCCTTTTATATTTTTTTGTTGTCTGATTGCTGAGGCTACAACTTCTAGTATTATGTTGAACAATAGTTGGCAAGAGTGAACATCCCTGTTGTGTTCCTGACCTTAGGGAAAAGCTCTCAGTTTTTCTCCATTAAGGATGATATTTGCTGTGGGTCTTTTACATATGGCTTTTATGATATTGAGGTATATTTCTTCTCTGTTCCTATACTGCAGAAGGCTTTTATCTAGAAATGATGCTGTATTTTGTCAAATACTTTTTTTTAAAGATTTTATTTATTTATTTGATAGACAGAGATCACAAGTAGGCAGAGAGAGAGGAGGAAGCAGGCTGTCCGCAGAGCAGAGAGCCCGATGCGGGGCTCAATCCCACGACCCTGGGGTCATGACCCGAGCCGAAGGCAGCGGCTTTAACCCGCTGAGCCACCCAGGCGCCTCTGTCAAATACTTTTTTTGCATCAATTGAGAGGATCATACGGTTCTTGTCTTTAATTTATTTATTTTTGACATATAACATTTTATTAGTTTCAGTAGTACAACATTGACTCAATATTTGTATATATTATGAAATTATCACCACAATGTCTAGTTAACATCTATAACATACATAGTTACAAAATCTTTTCTTGTGATGAAAACTTGTAAGATCTACTCTCTTAGCAACTTCCAAATATGCAATATGGTATTATTAACTATAATCACCATGCTGTACATTATATCCCCCATGAATTATTTATTTTATAACTGGAAGTTTGTACCTTTTTATCCTTTCACCCATTTAGGTATATCATGTTGATTGATTTGTGGATGGTAAACCACTTCTAGAGCCCATGAATAAATCTCACTTGGTTGTGGTGCATAATCCTATTTACTGTTGAATCTTAGTAGCTGGTATCTTGGTGAGAATTTCTACATTCATGTTCATCAGGGATATTGGTATGTAGTTTTCATTTGTAGTGGGGTCTTTTTCTGGGTTTGGGATCAAGGTGATCAAGGTAATGCTGGATTCATAGAATGGGTTTGGAGGGGCACTTGGGTGGCTCAGTCAGTTAGGCATCTGCCTTTGGCACAGGTCATGATCCCAGGGTCTTGACATCAAGTCCCACATCAGGCTCCTTCCTCAGTGGGGAGCGTGCTTCTCCCTCTGCCCACCACTCCCCCTGCTTGTGCTTCCTTTTTCTCTCCCTCTGACAAATAAAAAAAAATATTTAATAAAAGGATGAGCTTGAAAGTTTTCTCTCCATTTCTATTTTTTGGAACAGTTTCCAATGAATAGGTATTAATTCTTCTTTAAATGTTTGGTAGAATTTCCTTGTTTGGGGGGAGATTTTTTTTTTTTTATTTGACAGGCAGAGATCACAAGCAGGCAGAGAGGCAGGCAGAGAGAGAGGGGGAAGCAGGCTCCCCGCTGAGCAGAGAGCCCGATGTGGGGCTCGATCCCAGGACCCTGGGATCATGACCTGAGCCAAAGGCAAAGGCTTTAACCCACTGAGCCACCCACGCGCTCCTTTGGGGAGATTTTTGATTACCGATTCAATTTCTTTGCTCGTTGTGGGTGTGTTCAGGTTTTCTACTTCTTCTTTTCTCAGTTTCGGTAGTTTATATATTTCTAGGAATGTATCCATTTCTTCCAGATTGCCTAATTTGTTGGCATATTATTACTCATAATATTCTCCATAATTGTTTCTATATCTGTTGTGTTGGTTGTGATCTCCCCTCCTTCACTCATAATTTTGTTTATCTGGGTCCATTCTCTTCTTTTTGATAAGTATGGCGAGGGGCTTATCCATCTTATTAATTTTTTCAAAGAACAAGCTCCTAGTTTCATGATCTGTTCTACTGTTCTTTTGATTTCTATTTATTGGTTTCTGCTCTAATATTATTTTCCTTCTTCTGCTTGATTTGGCTTCATTTGATGTACTTTGTCTAGATCTTTTAGGTGTAAGGATAACTGTATATTTGAGAATTTTTTTTTCTGTCTTGAGGAAAGCCTATTATATATACTTCTCTCTTAGGACTGCCTTTGCTGCATCCCAAAGGCTTTGAACTGTTGTGCTTTCATTTTCACTAGCCTGTATGTATTTTTTCTTAAAGATTTTATTTATTTATTTGACAGACAGAGATCACAAGTAGGAGAGAGGCAGGCAGAAGCAGGCTCCCCGCCAAGCAGAGAGCCCCATGCGGGGCTCGATCCCAGGACCCTGAGAAAATAACCTGAGCTGAAGGCAGAGGCTTAACCCACTGAGCCACCCAGGCGCCCCTAGCCTGTATGTATTTTTAAAAAAATATTCTTCTTAGGGCACCTGGGTGACTCAGTGGGTTAGGCCTCTGCATTTGGCTCATGTTATGATCTCAGTGTCCTGGGATCGAGTCCTGCATTGGGCTCTCTGCTCAGCAGGGAGGCTGCTTGTCCTCTTTCACTATGCTTGCTTCTCTGGCTGCTTGTGATCTCTCTCTGTCAAATAAATAAATAAAATCTTTTAAAAATTATTCTTAAATTTCCTGATTAACCCTTTCATTTTTTAACTTTAACTTCCATGTATTTGTTTTCTTCCAATTTTTTTTCTTGTGGTTGACTTCAAGTTTCATAGCGCCGTGGTCTGAAAAAATATGCATACTATGATCTCAGTCTTTTGTACTGATTGAAGTACAATCTTTTGTACTGGTCATTTTTGACCAGTATGTGATCTATTCTGGAGATTATTCCATGTGAACTCAAAAAGAATGTTTATTCTGCTGCTTTTGGATGCAATGCTCTGAATATGTCTAAGTCCATCTCGTCCAATGTGTCATTCAAAGCTCTTGTTTCCTTCTTCTGCTTATATGATCTGTCCATTGCTGTGAGTGGGATGTTAAAGTCCCCTACTATTATTGTATTATTATCAGTGAGTTTCTCTATGTTGTTTAATTGGTCTATATATTCAGCTGCTCCCAAACTAGGGAGCAGTATGAATATTTATAATTATTAGATCTTCTTGTTGAATAGACCCTTTTATTATGATATGGTATCCTTCCTCATCTTTTATCACAGCCTTTCACTTAAAATCTAATGTGTCTGGTGTAAGATATAAATATTATTACTCTAGCTTTCCTTGGATGTCTGTTAGTATGATAAATGGTTCTACACCCCCCCTCACTTTCAATCTGGAGGTGTCTCTACGTCTAAAATGAGTCTCTTGTAAGCAACATATTGATGTGTCTTTTTAAAAAATCTATTCTAATAATCTGTGTCTTTTGATTGGAGCATTTAGTCCATTTATATTCAGAGTATTTATTGAAATATGTGAATTTAGTGCCACTGTATTACCTGTAAATTCACTGTTCCTATAGATTCTCTGTTCCTTTCTGGTCTTTGTTACTTTTGGGTTCCCTCTGTACTCAAAGAATCCCCTTTAATATTTCTTATAGGGCTTAGTGAAGGGTTTAGGGTTCACAAATTCCTTTAGTTTTGTTTTTCTGGAAACTATCTTTCCTTGTATTCTTATTGACAGCCTTGCTGGATAAATTATTCTTACCTGCATGTCTTTCCCATTTAGCATGTTGAATTTATCATGCCAGTCTTTTTTGATTTGCCAGGTCTCTGTAGACAGGTCTGTTGTCAGCCTTTTGTATCTAGCCTTTTAGGTTAAGGACTTCTTGTCCCAAGATGCTTTCAGGATTTTCTCTTTATCTTTGAAATTTGCAAATTTCAGTATAATATGTCAAGGTGCTGACCTATTTTTGTTGACTTTAGGGTTGTTCTCTGTGCCTCTTGGACTTGAATGCCTGTTTCCTTCCCAAGAAGATTAGGGAAGCTATCAGCTATAATTTGTTCAAATAAACATTCTGCTCCTTTCTCCCATTCCTCATCTTCTGGGATCCCTATAATACAGATATTGTTTTGCTTTATGGACTCACTGAGTTCTTTAAGTATTCCTTCATGATCTAATAGTTTTATTTCTCTCCTCTTTTCAGCTTCCTTGTCTTTCACCAGTTTATCTTCTATATCACTGATTCACTCTTCCACTTCATTCTCTCACATTTTTTATGGCCTTTGCCTGGAACAGCATCTCAGTTATAGTATTTTTAAATTTTGGCCTGATTAGATATTAGTTATTTTAGCTCTACAGTAAGGAATTCTCTAGTGTCTTCTGTGTTTATTTTCAAGCCCAGCTAGTATCTTTATAATCAGTGTTTTAAATTATAGTCCAGGTATCTTACTATATCTGTATCGTTTAAATCCTTGGTAGTTAGTACTATCTCCTGTCCCTTTTTTCATGTGAATTTCTCTCTTTTGTCATTTTGTTCAGAAAAAAAAGAAAGAAAGAGAGAGAGAGAGAGAGAGAATAACAACAACAACAGAGGAAAAAAAAAACAAAACAAAACAGAAAAACAAAATCAAAACAAAAATCTAGATCCTGGATGTACTTTGGTCTGCTTGTTAAAGGAGACTAGATCCCAAAATAAAAAAAGAAAGAAAGGGGCACCTGGGTGGCTCAGTGGGTTAAAGTCTCTGCCTTTGGCTCAGGTCATGATCCCAGGGTCCTGGGATCCAGTCCCACATTGGGCTCTTTGCTCTGCATGGGGCCTGCTTCCTCCTCTCTCTCTGCCTGCCTCTCTGCCTGCCTCTCTGACTACTTGTGATCTCTGTCTGTCAAATAAATAAATAAATAAATAAATAAATCTTAAAAAAAAGGAAGAAAAACTTATATGTATAAAAATACAATAAGATATCTTAACTATAGGAAACAAACTGAGGGTTGCTGGTGGGGGGATGGGGTAACTGGGTGATGGGAATTAAGGAGGCACGTGATATAATGAGCACTGTGTAGTAAATACTACAATACTACTGATGAATCACTAAATTCTACCTCTGAAACTAATAATACATTAAATGTTAATTAAACTAATTTAAGTAAAAAAAAAGAAAAAAAGAAGAATAAAATAAAATACAGTGAAAGAAGACAAAAATAAAAAAGTATAAAACATAAAATAAATTAAAAAACAATAAAAAAGTGAAAATATAAGAAAATAACTGAGAAAATAATACTAAAATAATAAAGAATAAAAATACAAAGAATGCAATACACGTTTTTTTTCCAAAGAGTTAAACTTTGCCGCTGTCTTTGATCAGTAAACTTGGCCAGGGAGTTGTTTGTGTTGGTCTTCTGGGGGTGGGGCCCATTGCTCTGATTCTCATGTATAATTGCCCTAGTGCAAATGTGTCTCCCATGTACAGAGGCAGGGCTCAGAGTAAAGAGCTCCAGTTTCCAGTGTGTAATGCTATTTGGCTCTCTAGAGACTTTCAGCACTGATGGGTGGGATGAATATGGCTGCACCTTCCTTTCTAGCTGTGGAGCTGAAAATTAGAGCCCCTGCTCATCAGTAAGCCTTCACAGAAAAGCAATCACTCTCTTCTCCCTGGTTTCCCTCTGAACTATGTGTTCACCCAGTCTGTGACTGAGCATTTTTATCTCAGGCACATGACTGAGTTCCAAAATTCCACATTTAATGGACTCCTGTGGCACACACCCACACTGTTCTGTTCAGGGGTGGACATGGGGGTCTTACCATGCTTCTGATTTTTGCTAGACCCCTCCCAGGAAAGTGGTCACCTGACTGTGTGGCAGTTTGCAGTTTATGTCAACACGGAAGAAAGCCAACACCTAGACTCCCTATTTTCAGCTGGCTTCCCCACTCCTATGCCTGAGAAGTCTGTTGCAGTCAGGCACCTCTGGTTCTTCTTGTGACCCCAGGGATCCTGAGACCATGCTGTCACACATCCTTTAACATCTAAGCTTTAGCATCTAAGCTTTAGCATCTAAGCACCTTTAAACCAGGGACATCTCCAAGTGTAGCAAATTACTAAAAGTTCAGATTTTGTGCTCCTCTACTTATAGTACTTTGCAGTAGCCTCCCAAGCAGGCTTCCTCCCTTTGCCATATCCCCATATCTGCAGGTGTATCACAGAAGATTGAAGTATTTGCACCTTCTACCTTCAAAACAGTGTTCATTTTTCTACTTACAGACTTGCAGCATTGGTTTTCTCAGATCTCTTATTGATTTCTCAGGTGTTGAGATTGATTTGATAGCTCTCTAGTTGTATTTGAGGGATGAGACAAATCTAGGGTCCCCCTACTCCTCCTCCATCTTAACTCTTATCCCCTGACCAAAGTGGTTTTACTTGCTAACAATTTAATCTGATGTTTTAACATTGTATTATTTTTTTTTCTTTTCATTAACCTTGTCACTTGTGGATTAGAGGGGAGGTGAATCCTCTATTTAATGTCAAGTTTTTTTTTTTTTCTCCCGGTATTACATAGATTGACCTTTGAAATGTGACCCCCAATTACTATCTATTTGATGAGGATATCCATGCATAGTACTTAATTTCTCAAATCCCCTAATGGTGGCAGCATCGTTTGCTTGACAGTAGGGGAAAGCTTGTGTTAGGCCAGATGCCATGTCCATACAAATCAGAACATATTTAGAACCCTCACTCAAGGGACAGGGCAAACATAATAAATTCGCTTATTCCTCTCTGTTCTGGAACTCTAATGAATGGCCCCAGATTCTTTTGGCAGTTGCTTTAGGTCTTGTTTAGAATACACAGGACAGAAAAACAAACAAACCCACACAGGACAGGCTATTACTGCACTAACCAAGTCACTGTATTTTAAGGTTAATCTGACATCCTTGAGAATATGCCAATTCACTAGGGCATTTCAACAGCCATTATTTCTCTGCACTCAACCTGCTGGGTCAGTAGCTAACTAAGCTTATGCCCAAGCTAAGGTATCAGTTTCCTGATAGGAGGCATCAATGCCTTATGAGCTGGGATATGGAAAACAGTGAGGGCTGCCATAGGCTCTTGCATGCGGACCCAAATATCTCTCATGTCTTGATCCCACATGGGTTTATTCATAATCATCCACCTGTTGGCTTTCTATTGTTTGAGCCATAGAATTAACCCCATTAGAGCATCCTGGCTGCCAGTGCAAAGGGTTAACTTCCAGGGCTCATGAATAATCACCAGCCAGACTGCTCTGAGCTCAGTCAGTCCTTTAGCTGATGCACTGTCTGCTGTGTGAGAGGCCCTACCTGGAGAAGTGTTGTATCCACTGAGAGGAGCTGTTGCTCTATGACAGCGTATCAGTTGTTGTCCCCTTTCAGAACTGGGACCAAAACCCTAAGGCCATTCTTCCCTTCTGTTGATTCTACTGTGGTGCCTATTCATGATTTTTTGAGCCAAAGACATATTTAATTCAAGTGTTAACCATATTTGGGAGCTACCCATGTCTTTCATCTGCTTCAGTAATATTTTTGCTTTCTCAAAGATGGCTTGCTGCCCTGATCCCCAGTCCCATGTATGTTCTTATTGTGATGCAAGAATTTCTCTCCCCTCAAGAGCCCTTCTAGCTAGACTAAGAATCAAATTGACATGAGACGACAGATTAACAGGAGAAGATCAATTTAATAGGCATATATATGAGGAATCCACATAGGCATGGAAATTGCAAAGACAGGCAAACTGATGTAAATATGTCATTCTGAACTAAGGAGAAGGGGGTAGGAGTCTGGAATTTCAGAGGACTTCAAAGGATGATAAGGAGTAGATGTTTAGTCATCAGATGTTTGCTTTACCATGCATATGGTTCACTCAGATAAAATTTATCTCTTTTAATTACTCTATTCTGGGAAAGACACTCTATTTAGATTCTGTGTGATTAAGGGAGAGACAAAATTTTCTCTTGAGTCCACAGGATCTCAAGTGCCTTTAGCTCAAAATAATCTACATGTCAAAGTGGCACATTCTGGTGGGGTGGTCCTAAACTGAACCCTCAGTTTCATTGCCTGAACTTCCTTGGGAATTTTACATCTTAAAAGTTGAGCTAGTATTTATTTTATGTTATCAATCCAGTCTCTTAGTCCTGACAATAGGTCAGCTTAATTAAACTCACTACAGGAGGCAGGGATGTAGGTGTCTTTTCAAAGTTAGGCCTATGGTTCAAGTACTCAGGCATTAAGTAAGGGATATTTCTATGGAAACAAAATCATTAACTGATAGTTAATGATCAGGTCAAATGTTAAACCAGTTTCTGAGTTCTGATTGCCACCAGTTACCAAGACTTCTAGATGTCAGACTTGAAGCATCTTCCCAAACACGAGGACAGGATGACAATCTTACAGATCTTACTGGTTTGTAGCTCATATGTCTCTGGTGATCTTTTGAGTGGCCCATAGGGAAGGGTCAAAGATTGTCTATGCATGAGCTATTTTGGCAGTTTCTTTACAGCAAGTTATTTATATTTAGTTTTCAGGGTTTCAGGATAAAGTAAAGTTTTAGTTCTCAAATGATTTCAAGTCAGAAAAGTGGGAGAAAAATTGGAAAATGTTAATTTGAAGTGTAGTCAGGTACTGGAGGACATTAGAAGAAACCAGGATTTAGTCCAGTTTAAAATGATAGTGTTAAAATCTAGTATCTACAAAGATGTTATTGAAACAATTATCTCTCTATAATTACCATAATTTTTACCAAAGATAGCTAACTTAACACTAATTTGTTAACACTATTTGAAAAATAAGTATGGCTTAAAAACAAACAAACAAACAAATCCAACAACTTGCCCTGATTATTTACAAAAGCACAGAAAGAATAGTGATTGGCCATATAGACCCTTTAAAATTTTATTGGTTATTTTCATAAGGAATCTCTAGACTGAACTTTTAATAGCTTTTCAAGGCCAGAGCCAAGCCAAATATATGCCATCAGACTTTACCATAACACATACAGGTTTGGGTGAATTCTTTTCTCAAGGTCCCAACATACACTGAAGTTCAAACACCTGCCCCAAAGTGAGTGTCTTTACTCATCTGGTAAAGCTGATGGGAACTCTGTAAGCAAGGTATCAGGATGATATTTCCAAAGAGGCTTTATTGGCCCCATAAAGTCAACCTTAGTTCCTCAAACTGTCTGATCATATCTGAGTGTATGCAGGTCTTTCTCAGATATGACATTATAGTTTTGGTAATATAATCAGTGTTTCTAATTGTATCCTATTACAAGGAGAATATATTCTTATTGAACTTATGTAATAAAATATATTACCACAAAATATAAGAATACTCATTGAGATTTTACAAATTCTGGAAGGTTAAGGTAAGGAGAAAATACAATGATTCAATTTGTTCACAAAGGTATATTTTGTTAAGTTGCTGTAAGTCAGAGAAAAAAATTTTCTTAAATTTGGAAAAAACAAAACATTTTAAAAAGTCATCAATTTTGGGGGATGCCTGGGTGGGTCAGTCAGTTAAATGTCTGCCTTTAACTCAGGTCATCAAGCTCTGCATCAGGCTCCCTGCTGGAGGAGGAGTCTGCTGCTCTCTCTTTCTGCTCTTTCCCCTGTTTGTGCTCTCTCTCTCTCAAATAAATAAATAAAATCTTTAAAAAGTCATCAATATTTCAAAAAAATCACAAAAAGTATAATTATCATCCTCAGTTCATTCAGTCCTATATTATTACTTCTTATTCTGCTTGAGTACAGTTTTTAAATAGTTCCAGAAATTTTTGCCAAGGTCATTTATGATCTTAAGGTCATCAGAAACCTGTAATCAAGAGTTTTATCCATGAGTGCTTTTCCTTAAGATTATTTATTTATTTATTTGTCAGATAAAGAGAGAAGGTGAGTAAGCAGGGAGAGTGGCAGGAAGAGGGAGAAGCAGGCTCCTGCTGAGCAAGGAGGCTAATGCTAGACTTGATCCCAGGAACCTGAAAACATGACCAGAGCTGAAGGCAGAGGATTAACTGACTGAGCCACTCAGGCTTCCCCATGAATCCATTAAAAAATATTTATTTATTAGAGAGCACAAGCAGGAGGAGTGGCAGACAGAGGGAGAGGGAGAGAGGGAGAAATAAACCACCCCCCACCCCACCTTGAAGAGCAGGGTGTAGGACACAGGGTTTGATCCCAGGACCCCAAGATCATGACTCCAGGAGAAGGCAGACTCTTATTTTTTAAAAATTTAATTTAATTCTTTTTTCAGTGTTCCAGAATTCATTGTTTATGTACCACACCCAGTGCTCCATGCAATATGTGCCCTCCATAATACCCACTGCCAGGCTCACCCAACCCCCCAACTCCTCCCCTCCAAAACCCTCAGTTTGTTTTTCAGAGTCCACAGTCTCTTATGGTTTGTCTCCCCTTCCAATTTCCTCCTCTCTCAATGTCCTCCGTGTTATTCCTTATGCTCCACAATAAGTGAAACCATATGATAATTGACTCCCTCTGCTTGACTTATTTCACTCAGCATAATCTCTTCCAGTCCCATCCATGTTGATACAAAAGTTGGGTATTCATCCTTTCTGATGGAGGCATAATACTCCATAGTATATATGGACCACATCTTCCTTATCCATTCATCTTTTGAAGAGCATCTTGGTTCTTTCCACAGTTTGGCGACTGTGGCCATTGCTGCTATGAACATTAGGGTACACATGGCCCTTCTTTCCACTATATCTGTATTTTGGGGGTAAATACCCAGTAGTGCAATTGCAGGGCCATAGAGTAGCTCAATTTTTAAATTTTTTAAAAAGATTTTATTTGTTAGAGAGAGAGAGCACAGGCAGACAGAATGGCAGGCAGAGGCAGAGGGAGAAGCAGGCTCCCTGCCAAGCAAGGAGCCCGATGTAGGACTCCATCCCAGGATGCTGGGATCATGACCCGAGCCGAAGGCATCCGCTTAACCAACCGAGCCACCCAGGCGTCCTTATTTTTTAATTTCTTAAGGAAACTCCACACTGTTTTCCAAAGTGGCTGCACCAACTTGCATTCCCACCAACAGTGTAAGAGGGTTCCCCTTTCTCCACATCCTCTCCAACAGTTGTTTAATATCTTGTTAATTTTGTCCATTGTAACTGGTGAAAGATGATATCTCAATGTGGTTTTGACTTGAACCTCCCTGATGGCTAATGATGATGAGCATTTTTTCATGTGTCTGTTAGCCATTTGTATGCTTTCTTTGGAGAATCTCTCTTCATATCTTCTGCCCATTTTTTGACATCATTATCTGTTTTGTGTGTGTTGACTTTAGGAGTTCTTTATAGATCTTGGATATAAGCCTTTAGTCTATAGTGTCATTTGCAAATATCTTCTCCCATTCCGTGGTTTGCCTCCTTGTTTTGTTGACTGTTTTCTTGGCTACAAAGAAGCTTTTGATATTGATGAAGTTCCAAAAGTTCATTTTCACTTTTGTTTCTTTTGCCTTTGGAGACATATCTTGAAAGAAGTTGCTGTGGCTGATGTCAAGAGGTTACTGTCTATGTTCTCCTCTAGGATTTTGATAGATTCCTGCCTCATGTTGAGGTGTTTTATCCATTTTGAATTTATCTTTGTGTATGGTGTAAGAGAATCATAGAGTTTTATTCTTCTATACATAGCCGTCCAATTTCCCCAGCACCATTTATTGAAGAGACTGTCTTTTTTCCACTGTATAGTTTTTCCTGCTTTATCGAAGATTGACCACAGAGTTGAGGGTCCGTATCTGGACTCTCTGGACTCTATCTGTTCCATAGGTCTGTGTGTCCGTTTTTGTGCCAGTACCATGCTGTCTTGGTAATCACAGCTTTATAGTAAAGCTTGAAATGAGGCAACGTGATGTCCCCAGTTTTGTTTTTCTTATTCTACATTTCCTTAGCAAATTGGGGTCACTTCTGGTTCCATACAAATTTTAGGATTGTTTATTCCAGCTCTTTGAAAAATGCTGGTGGAATTTTGATCGCAGTGGCATTGAAAGTATATATTGCTCTAGGCAGTCTAGACATTTTAACAATGTTTATTCTTATAATCCATGAGCATGGAATGCTCTTCCATCTTTTTGTGTCTTCTTCAATTTCTTTCATGACTGTTCTGTAGTTCCTTGAGTAAAGATCTCTTATCTCTTTGGTTAGGTTTATTCCAAGGTATCTTGTGGTTCTTGGTGCTATAGTAAATGTAATTGATTCTTTAATTTCCCTTTCTATATTTTCATTGCTGGTATATAAGAAAGTAACTGATTTCTTTTTTTTTTTCAACTTTTTAAAAATCTATTTAAGCTTTTTTTATTGAAACATATAATGTAACCCCGCCACCCTCTCCTAACCCCTCTCCCCCCCCTCAGTTTGTTTTATGACATTAAGAGTCTCTTTTGGTTTGTCTCCCTCCCGATCCCATCTTGTTTCATTTTTTCTTTTCCTACCACCTTAACCCCCACCCCCGTTGCATCTCCATTTCCTCATATCAGGGAGATCATGTG
>ML093047.1:0-30448 GCA_003697995.1 Taxidea taxus jeffersonii | reverse complement strand
CCATAGAGTTGAGGGTCTATTTCTGGGCTCTCTATTCTGTTCCATTGATCTATGTGTCTGTTTTTGTGCCAATACCATACTGTCTTGATGATGACAGCTTTGTAGTAGAGCTTGAAGTCTGGAATTGTGATGCCAGCAACTTTGGCTTTCTTTTTCAATATTCCTTTGGCTATTTGAGGTCTTTTCTTGTTCCGAACGTAACTGATTTCTTAACATGGATTTTGTTCCCTGCCACATTTCTGAATTGCTCTATGAGTTCTAGTAGTTTGGGAGTGGAGTCTTTTGGGTTTTCCATATAAAGTATCATGTCATCAGCAAACAGAGAGTTTGGCATTTCTTTGCCAATTTGAATACCTTTTATTTCTCTTTGTTGTCTGATTGCTGTTGCTAGGACATCTAGTACTATGTTCAACAACAGTGGCAATAGTGGACATCCTTGTCATGTTCCTAATCTCAAAGGGAAGGATGCCAGCTTTTTCCCATTGAGGATGATATTCGTTGTTGGTTTTTCATAGACAAATTTTATAAAGTTGAGAAATAGTCCCTCTATCCCTATACTTTGAAGAGTTTTAAAAAGGAAAGGATGCTGTATCTTGTCAAATGCTTTTTCTGCATCAATTGAGAGGACCATGTGGTTCTTCTCTTTTCTCTTATTGATTTGTTCTATCATATTGTTTGATTTGCGAATGTTGAGCCACCCTTGCATCCCAGGGATAAATCCCACCTGGTCATCTTTTTTTTTTTTTTTTAAGATTTTTATTTATTTATTTGTCAGATAGAGAGCGCAGGAGCGAGCACAGGCAGACAGAGAGGCAGGCAGAGGCAGAGGGAGAAGCAGGCTCCCTGCCGAGCAAGGAGCCCGATGCAGGACTCGATCCCAGGACGCTGGGATCATGACCCGAGCCGAAGGCAGCTGCTTAACCAACTGAGCCACCCAGGCGTCCCCTGGTCATCTTTTTAATGTACTGTTGTATCCTATTAGCTAGGATCTTGTTAAGAATCTTGGCATTCATATTCATCAGGGATATTGGTCTGAAATTCTCCTTTTTGATGGGGTCTTTGTCTGGTTTGGGGATCAAGGTAATGCTGACGTCAAAGAAAGAGTCTGAGGGTTTTCCTCTTGTTTCTATTTTTTGAAACACCTTCAGGAAAATAGATATTATTTCTTCTTTGTATGTAGGTAGAATTCTCCAGATCTGTCAGGTCTTGGGCTCTTGTTTTTTGGGAGCCCTTCACTGCTTCAATCTTGTTACTAGATATTGGTCTACTGAACTTGTCAATTTTTTTCCTTACTCAATTTTGGAAGTTTATAGGTTTCCAGGAATGCATCCATTTCTTCTGTGTTGCTTAACTTATTGGTATATAACGGTTGATAATAATTCCTAATTGCTGTTTCTACTTCCTTGGTGTTAGTTGTGATCTCATCCCTTCCATTCATAAGTTTATTAATTTGGGTCCTCTCTCTTTCCTTTTGGATTCATTTGGCCAGTGGTTTATTGGCCTTATTAATTCTTTCAAAGAACAAGCTTCTGGTTTTCTTGATGTGTTCTACTGTAACTCTGGTTTCTAACACTCATTGATCTCTGCTCTAATCTTAATGATGTCCCTTTTTGTGCATGGGATTGGTTTAGTTTGTTGTTGATTTTCCAGTTCTTTGAGGTGTAAAGAGAGTTTGTGTATTTGGGATTTTTCAGTTGTTTTTAGTGAGGCTTGGATGGCTATGTATTTCCCCCTTAGGACTGCCTTTGCCATATCCCATAGGTTTTGGACCAATGTGTCTTCATTCTTATTGGTTTCCATGAGTTGTTTAAGTTCTTCTTTGATCTCCTGGTTGATATGAATGTTCTTAAGCAGGGTGGTCTTTAGCTTCCAGGTGTTTGAATTCCTTCCTGACATTTTCTTGTGGTTGAGTTCCAGTTTCAAAGCATTGTGGTCTGATAATATGCAAGGAATAATCTCAGTCTTTTGGTATTGATTGAGCCCCGATTCATGACCCAGTACGTGGTTGATTCTGGAGAAAGTTCCATGTGTACTCAAGAAGAATGATATTCTGTTGTTTTAGGGTGCAATGTTCTGTATCTATCTATGAGGTCCATCTGGTCCAATGTGTCATTCAAAGCTCTTGTTTTATTGATTTTCTGCTTGGATGATCTGTCTATTACTAAGAGTAGCGTGTTAAGATTCTCTGCTATTAATGTGTTCATATCAATATGACTCTTTATTTTGATTAAACATTGGCTTATGTAGTTGACTGTTTCCATGTTAGGGACAAAAATATTTACAATTGTTAATCTTCCTGGTGGATAGACCCTTTAAGAATGATGTAGTGTCCTTCTGTATCTCTGACTACAGTCTTTAGTTTAAAATCTAATTTATCTGAGATGAGAATCACTACCCCAGCTTTTTTTTGAGGCCCATTGGCATGAAAGATGCTTCCCCATTCCTTCACTTTCAGACTGGATGTATCTTTAGGTTCCAAATGGGTATCTTCTAGGCAACATATGAATAGGTCCTGTCCTTTTATCCAATCTGCAACCCTGCACCATTTTATGGGGGTCTTTAGGCCATTCATGTTGAGAGTGATTTTTGAAAACACGTTTTTATTGACATCATGTTGCCTCTGAAGTCCTTGTTTCTATAGATTGTCTCTGTAATTTTCTGTTTTATGATACTCTTGGGTTCTTTCTTCCTTTATAGAATCCTTGTTAATATTTCTCCTAGTGCCAGCTTGGTGGTCACATACACTTTTAAAGATTTTATTTTTATTTATTTATTTGTTAGAGAGAGAGAGAGCAAGCACAGGCAGACAGAGAGGCAGGCAGAGGCAGAGGGAGAAGCAGGCTCCCTGCCGAGCAAGGAGCCCAGGACGCTGGGACCATGACCTGAGCTGAAGGCAGCCGCGTAACCAACTGAGCCACCCAGGCATCCCGGTCACATACTCTTTTACTCTTTTAGACATAGCCGGTCTTGGAGCTCTTTATCTCTCCATCCATTTTGAATGCCAACCTTGCCGGATAAAGTATTCTTGACTGCATGTTCTTCTCATTTAGTGCCCTGAATATACTTTGCCAGCCCTTTCTGGCTTTCCAGGTTTCTGTGGGCAGTTCTGACATTATTCTGATGAACCTTTCTCTGTACATAAGGAGTCTCTTTCCTCTAGCTGCTCTCCAAAGCTTTTGTCTAAAATTATGATTCATCAGTCTCACAATGAAGTGTCTCCAAATCTTTCTAGGTTTGTTGATCTTGAAGGGTATCCTTTCTGGCTCTAGGACATTAATACTGGTTCATTCCTCAGATTGGGGAAATTTTCATGGAGAATTTGTTCAACAATATCCTCTGGTCTTCTTTCTTTCTCCTCCCCATAGGGATCCCAATAATTCTGATTTTGGAACGTTTCGTGGCGTCATTTATTTCCTTAATTCTCTTTTCATGGCTTCTAAGCTATTTGCTCCAGGCCTCCTCCTGACCCTTTTTCTCTATCAGTTTGTCCTCTAGATCACTAATTCTACCTTCTGCCTCAGTTACCTTAGCTGTTAGAGTATTTAGATTAGATTGGATCTCATTGATAGTATTTTTAACTTCTTCCCAGGTGGCTTTCACTTCTGCCTCTAGGGATTCCATGTTGTCACCAGTGGTTTTCTCCAACCTAGCCATTGACTGGATAATTGTTACCCTGAATTCCCTTTCCGACATACTGCTTATGTCCATATCCAATAGTTCTGATGAAGAGGGCATAGTCTCTGAGATTTTCCTCTGTTGGGTGTTTCTCCTCCTAGTCATTTTTGTGAGATGTGGTTCTCACAAAAATCACAAAATCACAGGGGATTTATAACTGAATATATCAACCACAATCCAGGCAAGGTGCACCCTGGAATGCTTCTGAGCAATCAGAAGTCACCACCAAAAAGAAAGAGAAAAGAATATAAGAGAGAGAGAGAGAGAGAGAGAGAGAGAGAGGGAGAGAAAACAAAAGAGGGAGAGAAGACCCAGCCAGAATGGGCCCCAAAGGTAGGATTTATAAGGTATATAAATAAAAATGAAGAAACAAAAAGACCCACAAAAATAAATGACAAGAAAAAGAAAATAACCCAGCCAAAATGACCCAAGGATAAGATTATATAATACCAGAACAAAAACAAATACACAGAAACACTGACAGAAGAATAAGATGGGAGGGTGGTTATAAATACTCCATGTGGGCAAGGAAGGTTAATTTGATTTTCCTGGATGTATCTTGATATCTTTGCTAAAGGACTCAACTTTCTGGGGCACCTGGGGGGCTCAGTGGGTTAAAGCCTCTGCCTTTGGCTCAGAGAGTGTCCAGAGAGCCAAATCTGGCTCTCTACTCAGTGGAGAGCCTGCTTCCTCCTTTCTCTTTCTCTCTCTCTCTCTCTCTCTCTCTGCCTGCATCTCTGCCTACTTATTATCTGTCTGTCAAATAAATAAATACAATCTTTAAAAAAAAAGGACTCAACTTTCCAGAGAAAAGGGAGTTTAAAACTGGATTATATATATGGGTAGTGTTGATTAGGATAAGAAAATTACCTTGAAGTTTACATCTATATGTATATTAAAAAATAGAAAAGAAAAATAAAAACAGAGTTGAATGTATGAAAAAAGTTTAAGTTAAAGAGTTATTATGGAATATGTTATATTAAACCTCTAGTTGTAATGGTAAGTAGGTTAAAAAATTAAAAAGAACAAAAATAGAATGAATTAAAAATAAAAGTTGTATCTATGAAATATACAGGTTTTTAGAGCAATATTGGGAGCTTAATATATTGTTTTCCCCTGATATTGGGGTTTTACAGTTTTATGGGGACCCTGTGGTGGTTGTCCTCGTTTTTTTGCCTGGCTTTCTGGAGGAGGGGCCTGCCACATTATTTTTCAGGTAGTCTTGCATTGGTTGTGTCCTCCTGCCCCCTATCAAGGGGCTGGGCTCTGTGGATACTGGTTTTTCAGGCTTTTGTTCTCTGGAGGATTTTTTTTCTTTCCTTTTCTTTGTTGGGTTTTTGCAGCTTTTTGGAGGTTTAGGGAAAGCAAACTGCACCCAGACCTCCATCTCAGAGAGAAGCTTCAGCCTGCTCCCCTCTGGATGGTCCAGAATACACAGACTCCCCCTCTGCAAACTCTGCTGAGCTGTGCAACCTCCCGCAGGCAGTGCATGTCCCCAGCCACCATCTCATGGGTTGTCTGAAGAGCCCACTTGTCTCTGCACCCCAGTGCCACTAAAACCATGAGTGATATTGATCCAGGGATCCCACTTCTGGTGGCTGCCTTTGCCGGGACTGCTGTCTAGGGTCCAGACCTCAGTTTACCACCACAGGATCATGACTCAGCTGGTCCTAAAGACCGCCAGCTGGTGCCTGCATGGAGTGTTCTCAGTCGCTGGCAGGGAGTGGGTCAGACCCCAGCCACACAGTGTGCAAAAGTTTTAGGGAGCGCAAGCTGGGGCTGTCACCAGACTCTCTCATGCAGGGGAGAGAGTGGGCCCAGCTGAGCCATGGTTCAAGCTGCACAACCCCAGTTGCTCCCCTTTACTCTCTCTGGCATGGGTGGTGGCTGCTGGTGGTGGCGAACCTGGGACAGTGGGCTTAGGCTTTGCCCATGACCACTGGATTCCACTAGTTGACTTTTAAGATCTTTTTGCTCTTTTTGAGTACTTTTAGCCAGACTCCAAGTTAATGCTGGTCCCCAATCACGGGGCACTTTTGTATCCGGGTATTGCTTTCCAATGGGTCCCTTCTGGTGTTTATCCTCCGATATCAGTTCGAGCATTCCCACTCTGCTTTACCTGTCCACTGATGTATTCTGCCCCCATAGAGATCAGAAGTGTATAACCCTATATCTCAGGTTGATTTCATGGGTGTTCAGAGTGTTCTGGTAGATAATTAACTCACTTTAGGGGACTGGTTGAAAGAGGGTCTCCTACTTCTCTGCTATCTTATCCCTCCAAAGGTAGTTTCTTTTTTTTTTTCTTTTCATTTATTAAAATTTTTATTATTTTTTAAATTTCTTTTCAATGTTCCATAATTCATTGCTTATGCACCACACCCAGTGCTCCATGCAATATGTGCCCTCCATAATACCTACCACCAGGCTTACCCAACCTTCCACCTCCATACCTCCAAAACCCTCAGATTGTTTTTCAGAGTCCACAGTCTCTCATGGTTCATCTCCCCTTTCCAGTTTCCCCCAACTCCCTTCTCTCCATCTCCCCATGTCCTCCATGTTATTTATTTTTCTTTTTAGATATTTTTTAATTTATTTGACACAGAGAAAACATGAGAGAGAGCACAAGCAGGGGGAGCAGCAGGCAGAGGGAGAAGCAGGCTCCTGGCTAAGCAGGGAGCCCAATGCAGGACTTGATCTCAGGACCCTGGGATCATGACCCGAGCTGAAGGCAGACACCCAACTGACAGCCACCCAGGGCCCCCCCTCCATGTTATTTCTTATGCTCCACAAATAAGCAAAACCATATGATAATTACCTTTTCCTGCTTGACTTTTTTCATTCAGCATAATCTCTTCCAGTCCTGTCCCTGTTGATACAAAAGTTGGGTATTCATCCTTTCTGATGGAGGCATAATACTCCATAGTATATATGGACAACATCTTCCTTATCCATTCATCTGTTGAAGGGCATCTTGGTTCTTTCCACAGTTTGGCGACTGTGGCCATTGCTGCTATGAACATTGGGGTACACATGGCCCTTCTTTCCACTATATCTGTATTTTGGGGGTAAATACCTAGTAGTGCAATTGCAGGGTCATAGGGAAGCTCTATTTTTAATTTCTTAAGGAGTCTCCACACAGTTTTCCAAAATGGCTGCACCAACTTGCATTCCCACCAACAGTATAAGAGGGTTCCCCTTTCTCCACATCCTCTCCAACACACGTTGTTTCCTGTCTTGCTAATTTTGGCCATTCTAACTGTTGTAAGGTGGGATCTCAATGTGGTTTTTATTTGAATCTCCCTGATGGCTAGTGATGATTATCATTTTTTCATGTGTCTGTTAATCATTTGGATATCTTCTTTGAAGAAGTGTCTGTCCATTTTTTGACATGATTATCTGTTTTGTGTATGTTGACTTTGAGGAGTTCTTTATAGATCCTGGATATCAGCCCTTTGTCTGTATTGTCATTTGCAAATATCTTTCCCATTCCTTGGGCTGCCTCTTTGTTTTGTTGACTGTTTCCTTTGCTGTGCAGAAGCTTGATCTTGATGAAGTCCCCAAAATTCATTTTCCAAAGGCAGATTCTTCACTGGCTGAGCCATCCAGGCACTCCTTATCCATGAATCCTAGATGAAGATGAAGCATATTTGCATGATTTTTTTTAAAGGCATCTGAATAAAAGTACAGCTTTCTATAAATGGTAAAAGACTTAAAAATGGCATGGTTAAAAGTCTGATTAGACTTCATTACAATGCAATTGATAAGGAAATTAAGCTATTTCTGTGGCACACAACACTTCCAAATAATTACATAATAGAACATTGGATTTCTAGGAGTTTCATATAATTTTAGAATACTTATTTTAATAACATAACTACATAAATATAAAATAAGAAGGTTTAATATCACATCTTTGACATTTTCCATGTAATTCAATATGCCAGATAAGCTTAATTAGTTTAATTTCTCACACACACAACTTTTTAAAAAATTTTATTTATTTGTTTGTCAGAGAGAGAGAGCGAGCAAGCAGGGGTCACAGCAGGCAGAAGAAGAAGCAGGCTCCCTGCTGAGCAAGGATTCCAGTGCAGGGAGCCCAATGCTGGACTCTATCCCAGGACTCTAGGATCATGACCTGAGCTGAAGGCAGATGATTAAACAACTGAGCCACCCAGGTAGCCCCACAAAAATTTGTTGAAGTGTTCCAGGGACTTGATGGGAAATTTCATTTAGATTGTGGTAAAAAAAAAACCAAACCAAAAACAACAACAACAACAAAACAACCTTCATTTTATAATTTGATTTTGGGAAGTATGTCTAAAAAATATTTAAAGTTTCAAATATTTGATTATGAAATAAAATTTAATTATCCATTTATCCAAAGTGACAGTACAAAATATCAAAGACAAATATGGAAGTTACATAGTTGTGAGAAAAATTTAGCTCTTTTAATATTAAGTCTTAGATCCCTTAATCAGAGACCTGACAAGCATGGTAAATTATTTTGGCAAACATAAATCATTCTTTATTTTTCAGGCAGATAATTTAAAAGATAAATCTTTAGGGGATACCTGATGTCTCAGTCAGTTGAGCATTTGCCTTAAGCTCATGTCTTGATCCCAGGAATTGGGATCGAGTCCCACATCAGTCTCATTGCTCAGCAGGCAAACTGCTTCTCCCTCTGCCTGCTTTTGCTCTCTCATACTCTCTCTTTGACAGGTAAGTTTTAAAAATCATTAGGAAAAAAAAAAAAAGATTCTCTCTCTCTCTCCCTCTGCTGCCCCGTTTTATCTCTTTGTCTCAAATAAATAAATAAATAAATAAATCTTAAAAAATAGAAAAAAACGTTTGTTTACAATTTCTTATGGAAAGTCAACAAAAGTTTAAGAAAACTTTTTTACTTTTAACAAAGAGAAAATGAAAATTTACACCGGTGTACTTTTGATAGTCAAACTCATGCAATTATTTAAATTTATACTAATTTTAGCCAGTACTGATAACACATAAAAAATTTATTTCCAGGGGCACCTGGGTGGCTCAGTGGGTTAAAGCCTCTGCCTTCAGCTCAGGTCATGATCTCAGGTTCCTGGGATCAAGCCCCACATCGGGCTCTCTGCTCAGCAGGGAGCCTGCTTCCTCCTCTCTCTCTGCCTGCCTCTCTGCCTCCTTGTGATCTATCTCTGTCAAATAAATAAATAAAATCTAAAAAAAAAAGAAAAAAATCATTTCCAGAGACACCTGGATGGGTTAGTCAGTTAAGCATCCCACTCTTGGTTTCAGCTCAGGTCATGATCTCAGGGCTGTGAGATAGAGACCTGCATTGGACTCTGTGCTAAGCGTGGAGTCTGCTGGTTTCTCTCTCTTCCTCTCCCTCTTCTCCTCCCCATTTCATGCACGTGCTCTCTCTCTCTCTCTCTCAAATGAATAAATCTTTTTAAAAAAATTAATTTATTTAGGGGCACCTGGGTGGCTCAGTGGGTTAAGCCACTGCCTTCAGCTCTGGTCATGATCTCAGGGTCCTGGGATCGAGCCCCACATTGGGATCTCTGCTCAGCAGGGAGCCTGCTTCCCCCTCACTCTCTCTGCCTGCCTCTCTGCCTGCCTCTCTGCCTGTCTCTCTGCCTACTTGTGATCTCTGTCTGTCAAATAAATAAATTAATTTTTTAAAAGATTTATTTATTTGACAGACAGAGATTACAAGTAGGCAGAGAGAGAAGAGGAAACAGGCTCCCTGCTGAGCAGAGAGCCTGATGCGGGGCTCGATCCCAGGACCCTGAGATCATGACCTGAGCTGAAGGCAGAGACTTAACCCACTGAGCCACCCAGGTGCCCCTCAAATGAATAAATCTTAAAAAATCTTTCCAAAGACTCTATCTTCATAAAACTTCTACAACCTTCTTTCTTTCTTTTTTTTTTTTAAGATTTTATTTATTTATGTGACAGACAGAAATCATAAGTAGGCAGAGAGGCAGAGAAAGAGGAAGGGAAGCAGGCTCCCTGCTGAGCAGAGAGCCCGATGTGGGGCTCGATCCCAGGACCCTGAGATCATGACCTGAGCCGAAGGCAGAGGCTTAACCCTCTGAGCCACCCAGGCGCCCCATACAACTTTCTTTTTATATTCAGCTTTTGACCAAAAATTTTCCTCTATAAATAACCAGTTTTACCTTAGGACAATATTATTTTCTTTTCCCTTAACAAATATGTATTTTGTTCCTTATCTTTTTCCCCCAAAACACAGATTTTACTTTCCTCACATACAGTGTTGTTTCCCTTATTATTTCTAGTAGTCTTATCCATTTATTAAAATCCTCAATGCTTAGAGGGCCCTGGGTGGCTCTGTCAGTTGAGCCATTGACTCTTGGTTTCAGCTCAGGTCCAGATCTCAGGGCTGTGAGATAGTGCCCTGCATTGGATTCCCTGCTCAGCAGGGAGTCTGCTTGGGATTCTTTCCCTCTCCTTCTAACCCTCCCCATGGCCTTAGCTTAAGTCAGATGCTTAACATAGGTGCCCCTAAATAAATACAATCTTAAAAAAAGAATTCTTAATGCTTATAAACCATAATTTCTTTCTTTTCAAAGATTTTATTCATTTATTTATTTGGCACAGAGAGAGAGAGAGAGAGCACAAGCGACCAGAGGGAGAAGTAGACTCCTCACTTAGCAGGGAGTCTGATGTGGGGCTTGATCTGAACCAAAGGCAGATGCCCAATTTACTGAGCCACCCAGGTGCCCCAAAACCTTGATTTTTAATGTAAGTAGTAAATTATTGTGAATTGTATGTTACACCAGATTTTTTTAGATTGGCAAATTTATGAATATATTTCACAATTTTTAGAAACTTTATAATAGTACAGTATATAAGCACAAAATATGTTTACTAACGGGCACATAGTCATCTTTAGTTTTTCTATAATAAGACAAAAATAGATAAATCATTTTCAATACTTAATGTTTTATTACTTTATCTTGTTTTGAAAAAAATCTAGATTATCAACAAACTTAATTTTACTCATCCTTTAACTTAGCAAAACTTTAAAACTTTAGGTTACCAAAGACAGAGGAAACTTTATAAAAGTTTACCAACAAATCTTTTTATATTATTTACATCTATTTCATTTACTTTTTCTTGAAACTTGTGCTTAGACTACCCACAAAACTCCGTGAGGCATATAGACAGAGTAAAAAATTATCCTAAGATTTCTTATTTACCAATTTTGAAACAGGAATATAATATACTTATTTGACTTCTGATAAACAGAAGCAGAAAAAAGTTTTTTTTGGAAAGGTTTCTTTAAAAAATTGTAGTTAACATACAGTATTTTATTTTATTTTGTTTTGTTTTATTTTAATTTTGTTTTTTCAGTGTTCCAAGATTCATTGTTTATGCACCACACCCAGTGCTCCATGCAATATGTGCCCTCCTTAATACCCACCAGGCTCACCTAACCCCCTCGACTCCAAAACTCTCAGTTTGTTTCTCAGAGTCCACAGTCTCTCATGGTTCATTTATCTCTGCGATTTCCTCCAATTCATTTTTCCTTTCCGTCTCCTAATGGGCTTCATGTTCACTTACTTGTGGAGCATAAGGAATAACATGGAGAACATGCAGTGTTATATTAGTTTGGGGTGTACAACATATTGATTCAACAATTCCATACAACACCTATGCTCATCATGAGAAGTGCACTCCTTAACCCTCACACCTCCCCCCGGGAACCATTAGTTTGTTCTCTATAGTTAAGAGTCTGTTTCTTGGTTTATCTCTCTTTCTCTCTCTCTCTCTCTCTTTTCTCAACCTTTGCTCATTTGTTTAGTTTCTTAAAATCCACATATGAATGAAATCATGTGGTATTTGTCATTCCCTAGCTGAATTATTTCACATACCATTATACTCTGTAGCTCCATTAATGTGATTGTAAATGGCAGGTTTCATTATTTTCATTATTTTTTATGTTGGAATAATGTTCCCACATACAATGTGGTGTGTGTGTATATATAATCTTTATCTATGCATCTGTGGATGAACATTTGGGCTGCTTCCACATCTTGACCATTGTAGATAATGCTGCTATAAACATAGGGGTATATATATACCCTTGAATTAATTTTTTGAGATACCTCCATCCTGTTTTCCACTGTAGCTGCACCAGTTTCCACTCTCACCAACAGTGCAAGAAGGTTCCTTTTTCTCCATATCCTCACTATCATTTCTTGTTTCCTATGTTGTTTATTTTAGCTTTGGACAGGCACCAGGCAATATTTCATTGTAGTTTTGACTTAATATTTCCCTAATAGTGAGTGACGTTGAGCATAGCATATTTTTATGTATGTTGCCTGTCTGGGTGTATTCTTTAGAAAAGTATCTGTTCATGTCTTCTGCCCACTTTAAAATTGGATTATTTGTTCTTTGAGGATCGAGTTTTATAAGTTCTTTTTATAATTTGGATACTAATACTTTATCTGATATGTCATTTGCAAATATCTTTTCACATTCTGTAGGTTGCCTTTTCATTTCTTGTTGTTTCATTCACTGTGAAGAAGATTTTTCTTTTGAGACATTCCTTAGTTTATTTTAACTTTTGTTTGCTTTGCTTCAGGGGCCTTTCTAGAAAAATGTTGTTTATGACTGTGGTTGATGTCAGGGAAGTTATTAACTGTGCTCTCTTCTATGGTTTTCATGGTTTCAAGTCACACATAGGTCTTTAATCCATTTTGAGTTTATCTTTGTGTATGGAGTAAGAAAGTGGTCCAGTTTCATTCTTTTCCACATTGCTCTTTGCCAATACCATTTGTTGAAGAGACAATCTTTTCTGTATTGGATATTCTTTCCTACTTTGTCAAAGATTAATTGACCATATAGTCATTTATATGCTTTCTATTTTGTTCCACTTATCTGTATGTGTATTTTTTTTAAAAAAATATTTATTTATTTGACAGAGATCACAAGTAGGCAGAGAGGCAGACATAGAAAGAGGGGGAAGCAGGCTACCTGCTGAGCAGAGAACCCAATGTGGGGCTCAATCCCAGGACCCTGAGATCACGACCTGAGCTGAAGATAGAGGTTTAGCCCACTGAACCACCCAGGTGCCCCTGTATGTGTATTTTTGTACAAGTACCATACTGTTTTCATCATTATAGCTTTATAATATAATTTGAGTCTGAAATAGTGATGTATTTAGCTTTTCCTTTCTTTTTCAACATTGCTATGGCTCCTTGGGGTCTTTTGTGGTTCCATATAAATTTTAGGATTCTTTGTTCTAGTTATGTGAAAAATGTAATTGTTATTTTTTAATTATTTATTTATTTATTAGACAGACAGAAATCACAAGTAGGCAGAGAAAAAGAGGGAGGAGGAAGCAGGCCCCCTGCTGAGCAGAGAGGCCAATGCAGGGCTTGATCCCAGGATCCTGGGATCATGAACTGAGCTGAAGGCAGAGGCTTTAACCCACTGAGCCACCCAGGTGCCCCTGTTGTTGGTATTTGGATAAGGATTGCATTGAATGTATAGACATTTTAACAATATTTGTTTTTCCAATCCATGTGTATGGAATGTCTTCCCATTTCTTTGTGTCCTCTTCAATTTCTTCAATGTTTTATAGCTTTTGGAGTATAGATCTTTCACCTCTTTAATTAGGTTTATTCTTAAGTACCTTATTATTTTGGTGAAGTTGTAAATGGGGTTGTTTTTATAATTTCTTTTTCTGCTGCTTTGTTATTGGTGTATAGAAATGAATAATTTCTTTTTCTGCTGCTTTGTTATTGGTGTATAGAAATGAACAGTTTTCTGTATATTGATTTTGTATCCTGTGACTTGACTAAACTTGTTGGTCAGTTCAATCAGTTTTCTTGTGGAGTCTTTTTGGGTTTCTGTATGGTATCAAATCATCTGTAAATAGCAAAACTTACTTCTTCCATATCAATTTGGATGACTTTTATTTATTTTTGTGTCTGACTACTGTGACTAGGACTTCCAATACTATGTTGAATTAAAGTGATGAGAGTGTACAGATGTTCCTGACTTTCAAGGGAAGCTCTCTGCCGTCCATCTTTGAGTATGATGTGAGCAGTGTGTTTTTCATATTGTAGCCTTTAATTTGTTGAGATATGTTCCCTCTAAATCTACTTTGTTGCAGGCTTTTATCATGAATGGATGTTGTACTTTGTCCAGTGCTTTTTCTTCATCTATTAAAAGGATCATATTGTTCTTATCCTTTGTTTTATTAATGTGGTGTATCACATTGATTGATTTGTGAATATTGAATCATTTTGCAACCCAGGAATAAATCCTACTGATTGTGGCGAATGATTTTTACAAATATATTCTTGGATTCAGTTTGCTAGTATTTTGTTGAGGATCTTTGCACCTATGTTCATCAGAGATATTGGCCTATATTACTTTCTTTTTGTGATGTCTTAATCTGGTTTTGGTATCAGATTAAGGCTGACCTCATAGAATGAATTCGTAATTTTCCCTTTCATTTCTATTGTTTGGAATAGTTTGAGAAAAAATAGGCATATACTGTTTTTTAAATCTTTGTTAAAGGGCACCTGGGTGGCTCAGTAGATTAAGCCTCTGTCTTTGGCTCAGGTCATGATCTCATGGTCTTGGGATCTAACGCTGCATCAGGCTCTCTACTCAGCGGGGATCCTGCTCCCCCTGCCCCCGACCTACTTGTGATCTCTCGCTCTCTGTCAAATAAGTAAATAAATAAAATCTTTAAAAAATGCTGTTTGTTTAAATTCAGCACTGAAGCTATCTGGTCATGGACTTTTGTTTGTTGGGAGATTTTTGGTTACTGATTCAATTGCTTTGTTGGTAACTGGTCTGTTCAAGTGTCTATTACTTCCTGTTTCAGTTTTGATAGTATGTACAATCCTAGAAATGTATCCACTTCTGGGTTTTCCAATTTGTTGGCATATATTTTTCTCATAATATTCTCTTATAATTTGTTTGTATTTCTGTGATGTTAGTTTTTATTTCTCTTCTTTCATTTATTAAATTGAGTCCTTTCTCTTTTTCTATTGATAAATCTGACTAGAGGGTGAATCAATTTTATATATTTTTTCAAAGGATCATCTCTGGGTTTCATTGTTATGTTTTATCGTTTATTAAGATTCTATATTATTGGGGTGCCTGGGTGGCTCAGTGGGTTAAGCCTCTGCCTTTGGCTCAGATCATGATCTCAGGATCTTGGGATCAAGCCCCATGCCAGGCTCTCTGCTCAGCAGGGAGCCTGCTTCCTCTTTTCTCTCTGCCTGCCTCTCTGCCTACTTGTGATCTCTCTCTCTCTCTCTCTGTCAAATGAATGAATAAACATTTTTTTTTAAAAAGTCTCTTTTTTTAAAGATTATTTATTTATTTATTTATTTGATAGAGATCACAAGTAGGCAGAGAGGCAGAGAGAGAGGGGGAAGCAGGCTGTCCTTAGAGCAGAGAGCCCAATGCGGGGCTCGATCC
Source organism: Taxidea taxus jeffersonii (assembly GCA_003697995.1). NCBI lineage: Eukaryota > Metazoa > Chordata > Mammalia > Carnivora > Mustelidae > Taxidea > Taxidea taxus. The sequence continues at coordinate 15,316 of ML093047.1, read as the reverse complement.
CACGACCCTGGGATCATGACCCCAGCCGAAGGCAGCAGCTTTAACCCGCTGAGCCACCCAGGCGCCCCAAGACTCTTTTAAAAAAAAATACAACTCTTAAAAAAAGAGTTTTTTAAAAAAAGAGTTTATTCATTAATTTGACAAACAGAGATCACAAGAGAGAGGAAGGGAAGCAGGCTCCCCGCTGAGCAGAGAGCCCGATTTGAGGCTCGATCCCAGGACCCTGGGATCATGACCCAAGCCAAAGGCAGCGGCTTTAACCCACTGAGCCACCCAGGTGCCCCAATGAATAAACTCTTAAAAGAATTCTATGTTATTTATTTCTGCAGTAACTTTTATTATTCCTTCCCTTCTTCTGGTTTTAGGCTTTGTTTGTTGTTCATTTTCTATTATCTTTAGGTGTAATGTTAGGTTATTTATTGAGCAAGTATAATAAATGTTTTATACTTAATGCTGGTAACTCTAAATACATATATATTTTGCTCAATCAAAAACCTTAAATTACCTTTAATAACAAATATTATCCCAGATATGTGAACTTGAAAAACATTTAGGTTTGTTCTTGTCTGTGAGTTTTAGAATGTCCAACCTTACAAGCACTTGCCTTCAAAACAACTAAATGGAACTCTTTTTTACATAATAATTTTAGCAGTATAATCTAGAGGTTGAGAAAATATCTCAAATTTATAGTATTTGTGGACATACACACACACAAATATAAATGAGACATTAACAAATATTAATTTTGTTTCCACTAAAGTTTTTGGAGAGGATATTATAAACACAATTTTAAAATTTATTTATTTATTTAATGGAAAAAAAAAAAAAGTATTTCTAAAATTTGCTTGACAAGGATTGGTGCTTAGGTCCCAGAGAAAATAGGAGTAGAAAATGTATATCAAAGGCAGAGTGAGATTATCTAAGTTTTTCTGAAGGTAGATATTTGCCACATATCTTCCTGTTATCAGAGGTGCTAGATTCTTGACTAAAATCTCTTCCACAGTTCATATTTTAAAAAGGCTTCCTTTCAACATTCCTTCATCTTCTCCTCTTCCTCCTCCTCCTCTTCCCCCTCCTTCTTTTTTCTTCAGTCTCAAGAGATTTTGGGCTGTGTTTACATTTCAAAGATATGAAAAATTTAAAATTTCAAGGAAAAGAAAAAGAATAAATATTTTTTTCTAAATATTTTGAATTGCCAAAGTAATATTGGAAAAGTAAAACAAAACTGGAGGTATCAAAGTTCTAGACTTCAAATTATTTTATAAAATTATAGTAGTCAAAAAAGTATCATATTGGCACAAAAATAGAACAGAAAACTGAGATATAAGCCCAAAATTATATGGTCAATTAATCTTTGAAAAAGGAGGAATGAATATTCAATGGGAAAAAGGGAGTCTCTTCAACAAATGGTATTGGGAAAACAGAACAACAGCATGCAAAAGAATGAAACAGATCCACCTTCTTTCACCATACACGAAAATAAACTCAAAATTCCTTAAAAACCTAAGTGTGAGACCTGAAGCCATGAAAATCCTAGGAGATAGCAAGGACAATAAGCTCTGTGACATTAACTGTAGTGATATTTCTCTAGAAAGGGCCCCTGAGGCAAGGAAAATAAAAGCAGCAATAAACTATTTGAGCTACTTCAAACCAAAAGGCTCTTGTACAGTGAAGGAAACAATAAAAAAAATGAAAAGGCAACCTACAGAATGGGAAAAGGTATTTGGAAGTGACATACTTGATAAAGGGTATCCAAAACATATAAGGAACTGATTCAACTCAATACCCCAAAACCAACTAATCCAATTTAAAAATGGGCAGAACACATGGACAGATACTTCTCCAAAAAAGACATTCAGATGACAAATAACCATGTAAAAATGCTCAAGATTGGGCACCTGGGTGGCTCAGTTGGTTAAACGACTGCCTTTGGCTCAAGTCATGATCCTGGAGTTCTGGCACTGAGTCCCACATTAGGCTCCTTGCTCAGCAGGGAGTCTGCTTCTCCCACCGAGCTTTCTCCTCCCATGTTCTCTTTCTCTCTCTCTCTCTCAAATAAATAAATAAAATCTTAAAAACAAACAAAAACCCTCAAAATGCTCAAGATCATTTATCTCTGGAAAATATAAATCAAAACCACAATGAGATATCACCTCATGCCTGTCACAATGGCTTTATATGTGTGTGTGTGTGTGTGTGTGTGTGTGTGTGTGTGTGTATAATGGAATATTATTCAACTATGAAAAATAATGAAATCACCACCTTATACCAGTTAGAATGACAAAAATTAACAAGGAAAAAACAACAAATGTTGGAGAGGATGTGGAGAAAGGGGAACCCTTTTACACTGTTGGTAGGAATGCAAGTACATGCAGCCACTTTGGAAAACAGTGTGGAGATGCCTCAAAAAATGAAAAAAAGAGCTACCCTATCACCTGAAAATTGCACTACTGGGTATTTACCCCAAAGATACAGATGTGGTGAAATGAAGGGCCATATGTACCCCGAAGTTCATAGCAGCAATGTCCACAATAGCCAAACTGTGAAAAGAGCTGAGATGCCCTTCACCAGACAAATGGATAAAGAAGATGTTGTCCATATATATAATGGAATATTACAGATCTATCAGAAAGTACAAATGCCCAACTTTTGCATCAACATGGATGGGACTGGAGGAGATTATGCTGAGTGAAATAAGTCAAGGATAGAATGTCAATTATATGGTTTCACTTACTTGAAGAACATAAGAAATAACATGGAGGACATTAGGAGAAGGAAGGGAAAAGTGAGAGTGAGAAGATACGAGGGAGAGATGAACTATGAGAGACTGTGGACTCTGAGAAACAAACTGAAGGTTTTAGAGAGGAGACAGGTGGGGGATATGTGAGCCTGGTGATGGGTATTAAGGAGAGCATGATTGCATGGAGTGCTGGGTGTTATACATAAACAATGAATCTTGGAATACTACATCAAAAACTAATGATAAGGGGTGCCTGGATGGCACAGTGGGTTAAAGCCTCTGCCTTCATTTGGCCCAGGTCATGGCCCCAGGGTCCTGGGATCAAGCCTGGCATCAGGCTTCTTCCTTGGCAGGAAGCCTGTCTCTCCCTCTCCAATTCCCTCTGCTTGTGTTCCCTCTCTCACTGTGTCTCTCTCTCAAATAAATAAATAAAATCTTAAAAAAAACTGATGAACTGTATGGTGACAAACATAACAATAACAACAACAACAAAGCACCAAAATGCTGTCAAACAGAAAAAAAAAAAGAAATCTTGTTATCATACGGATGGAGCTAGATAGTATAATAGGTGAAATAAATCTGTTAGAGAAAGACAAATAGTATATGTTTTCACTCATATGTGGAATCTAAGAAACAAAAAAAAATTGTGCAATGGGAAAAAAATTAGAGTGAGAAATCAAGAAAAAAACCTTTTTTTCAAATATTTTATTTATTTGAAAGTGAGAGAGAAAGAGAGAGAGAGAGAGAGAGAATACAAGCAAGGGGATTGGGAGAGGGAGAAGCAGGCCTCTTGCTGAGCAGGGAGACGGTTGAGGGATTCTATCTCAGGACCCTGGGATCATGACCTGAGCTGAAGGCAGACACCTAATGATTCAGCCACCCAGGCAACCCCAAGTAAAACAAAACAAAACAAATAACCTCTTAACTACAGAAAACAAACCGATGATTTCCAGAAGGGAGGTGGGTTGGGTATGGGGGATGGGGATTAAAGAATACATTTAGGGGCACCTGGGTGGTTCAGTGGGTTAAGTCTCTGCCTTCGGCTCAGGTCATGATCTCAGGGTCCTGGGATTGATCCCTGCATCAGGCTCTCTGCTCAGCAGGAGCTTGATTCCTCCTCCCTCTCTGCCTGCCTCTCTGACTACTTGTGATCTGTCAAATAAATAAATAAAATCTTCAAAAAAAGAGTACATTTATTATGATAAAATAAAATAAAAGGAAAATAAGAGAGTCTTTCTAGAGTTTCAGGGTAATTGCTATTTAAAATTTACTCTTAAGGGTGCCTGGGTGGCTCAGTGGGTTAAAGCCTCTGCCTTTGGCTCAGGTCATCATCCCAGGGTCCTGGGATCGAGCCCTGCACTGTGCTCTCCACTCAGCGGGGAGCCTGCTTCTCCCTCTCCCTCTGCCTGCCTCTCTGCCTACTTGTGATCTCTCTCTGTCAAATAAATAAAATCTAAATAAAATAAAATAAATTTACTTTTATTTAAAGTACAGAACAATTTTGTTCCAATGTCCTGATTTTAAAAGTATCTATAAACATTTTGAGAAAAAATAAATGATGTTTGTAGATTGGCAAAGACAGTCTGGCTTTAACCTTTTCCTAATACCCTAAACACCTGTAGTGTAGCCTGAATATCAAGGGACTTGCCCATCTTTTTAATTAAATTTGATTTTTTAAATAAGAGAGAGTTTTAAATAAAATGGGATCCAAAGAATTTATGCCTTAGTAAAGTATGTATAAAGCATTTTATCAAAAACATTTTTTCTGGGTATACAATTTAACCTTGGCTTCTATTAGCCTGTGAATATTGGCCTTTTTCAAATCATTTGTACAATTGCCTAGGAGAAATTTTGATTATCTATTTCACAGAAGGGAAGGTTGTGAATATAGCTAAATAATCTTTCTAATTATCCTCTAAATTCAGTTAGAGCCTCTGAAAGTAGAGGTAAAGGGGCCTTAAAATTTAAAAGCTCTACTGTTGTCCAGGGGATACTTTTGTTTTTTTGCATTGTAGGGGTCTAGGATACTATTGCAAAATACATGTATAGGTTTGCCTAAGGGTAGACAGAGTCTGATTACAGAGCCCTGGAAGGTAGGAGCAAAGTTACCCTTATTGGCAGTCTTGGGTGCTTTTGTTAAATTTGTTTTCTGGCTTTGGCATTTACACTAGCAATCTGTATACCTTGAACATAAAGATTAGGCCAAAATGATTTTGCAAATTTTATAGAGAAAGAGAGTAAAAACTGGCAGATGGGGTCAGATTTTAGGAAAGGGAATTTACATTGGTTATGGAAATTTCTTTTTATCTTCTGTCTAATTATGTTCTTTTGGGGAACTTGGGTGTATCAGTCTATAAAGTGTCTGGCTTCACCTTGGGTCATGATCCCAGGATCCTGTGATTGAGGCCTGCACTGGGAATCTCTGCTCAGTAGGGATGCTTCTCTCTCTCCCTCTGCCTGCCACGCTGCCTTGGTGTTCTCTCTCTCCTCTCTCCCTGTCAAATAAATAAATAAATAAAATCATTTAAATAAAATGATTTTATTTATTTATTTGAGATATAGAGAGTGAGAGCATGAGCCAGGAGACAGAGGGAGAGGGAGAAGTAGGCTCCCCAATGACCAGGGAGCCTGATCCGAGGCTTAATCCCAGGACCCTCGGATCCTGGCCCAATCCAAAGGCAGCTGCTCAACTGACTGAGCCACACAGGTGCCCCAAGAAATAAGCTTCAGTAAATAAATAAGGTCTATTCTTTTATCTTGTCAAAGGAATACCTAAGACAAGCTGTTATACCAATAGAACAATTGAGAGCCCTTTAATATATATTTTAATACAGGCAATTTAAAGGATCTATCATCTGGTCATTGACAAGTAGAATCTCTTAATAGTGACTCAGACCAGTAAGACATTTAATGGCTTTTTCCTGCTTTGTTGAAGATTTATTTGACCATTGAGTTGAGGGTCCACATCTGGACTCTGCTCTGTTCCATTGGTCTATGTGTCTGTTTTTGTACCAGTACCAGTGCTGTCTTGGTGATCCCAGCTTGTGGTAAAGCTAGAAATCAGGTAACATGAAGCCTGATACTTTACAACTTTGTTTCTCTTTTTTTTAAGTAAAATTTTTATTTATTTATTTGACAGAGAGAGAGAGATCACAAGTAGGCAGAGAGGCAGGCAGAGTGAGAGGGGGAAGCAGGCTCCCCACTGAGCAGAGAGCCTGATGTGGAGCTCCATCCCAGAACTCTGAGATCATGACCTGGGCTGAAGGCAGAGGCTTAGCCCACTGAACCACCCAGGTGCCCCTCTTTTTCTTTTTCAACATTTTTCAACCTTTCCATAGCAATCTGGAGTCTTCTCCGGTTTTTCTGTAATGTCATTTGCGAATACCTTCTCCCATTCTGTCAATTTTCTTTGTTTTGTTGACTATTTCCTTTACTGTGCAGAAGCTTTTTATCTTGATGATAAAAAATTTTATTTTTTTTCAGTTTCAGTTGTGTTTCCTTTGCTTTTGGAGACATGTCTTGAAAGAAGTTGCTGGGGCTGATGTCAAAAAGGTTCTGCCTTTGTTTTCCTCTAGGATTTTGGTGGATTTCTGCCTTTGTTCTCCTCTAGGATTTTGAAGGATTCCTGTCTTACATCCACTTTGAGTTTATCTTTGTGTATGGTGTAAGAGAATGGTTGAGTTTCATTCTTCTATACATAGCTGTCCAATTCTCCCAACACCATTTATTGAATAGACTGTCTTCTTTTTCCCCCACTGGATATTTTTTCCTGCTTTGTTGAAGATTATTTGACCGTAAAGTTGAGGGTCCAGACTCTACTGTTCCATTGGTCTCTTTGTCTGTTTTTGTGCCAGTGCCATGCTGTCTTAGTGATTACAGCTTTCAAAGAAAGCTTGAAATCAGGCAATGAGGTGCCCCCAGTTTTGTTTTTCTTTTTCAACATTTACTTAGGGATTTTGGGTCTTTTCTGTTTCCATACAAATTTTAGGATTGCTTGTTCCAGCACCTTGAAAAATGCCAGTGGAATTTGGATCAGGATGGCATTGAAAGTATAGATTGCTCTGGACAGTATAGACATTTTGACAATGTTTATTTTTCAATTCCCTGAGCATGGAATATTTTTCCATATTTTTGTGTCTTCTTCAATTTCTTTCATGAGTGTTCTGTAGTTCCTTGAGTATAGATATTTTATCTCTTTGGTTAGGTTTATTCCAAGGTATCTTATGGTTCTTGGTGCTATAGTAAATGGAATCAATTCTCTAATTTCCCTTTCTATATTTTCATTGTTAGTGTATAAGAAAGCAACTGATTTCTGTACATTGATTTAGTGCACATTACTGAGTTGTTGCATAAGCTCTAGTAATTTCAGGGGTGGGCAGTGTGGGGACTCCTTAAGAAATTAAAAATAGAGTTTCCCTATGACCCTGCAATTGCACTAGTGCTATTTACCCCAACGATACAGATGTAGTGAAAAGAAGGGCCACATATACCTAATGTTCATAGGAGCAGTGGCCACAATTAGCAAACTGTGAAAAGACCCAAGATGCCCTTCAACTGACAAATGGACATGGAAGATATGGTCCACATATATAATGGAATATTACTCAGCCATCAGAAAGGATGATTACCCACCTTTTGTATCAGCATAGATGGGACTGGAGGAGATTGATTATGCTGAGTGAAATAAGTCAAGCAGAGAGAGTCAATTATCATATGGTTTCACTTACTTCTGGAACATAAGGAATAACATGGAGGAAATTAGGAGAAGGAAAGACAAGTGAATTGTGGTAAATTGTAGAGGGAGATGAAGCATGAAAGACTGTAGACTCTGAGAAACAAACTGAGGGTTTTAGTGGGGAGGGGGGTTGGGGGGATGGTGAGTCTGTTGGTGGGTATTAAGGAGGGCACATATTGCATGGACCACTGGGTGTAGTGCATAAACAATGAATCTTGGAACACTAAAAAACTAAAATAAAATTTAATAAACAAAGTCAGAAATAAAAATTTTGTCAAAAACTAAAAAAAATTAAATAAAAGTATTCTTTCTGCAAAAACAGAAACAAAAACAAAAACTTTTAATGGCTTAACCAAAGATGGCAGAGGTGTCCAAGGATCACAGAGATGACACAGTCTCTATGATCCTAAAGTTTATTCCTGAAATTAGTCTAAGAAAGCAAAAATCTTTGTTGTATAGGTGGTAAAGATAGTATAGTGAAAATGGTGTCCCCAGGCTTCCATGAAACTATGGCATGCTTCCATCCACAAGCCTGCTAATCTGTGATACTGGGCAGACAGTTCTAGAATGGACTTTCTAACACTACTAAGCAATAGAGGATGAGATGACAAAGGCGTCTATGAGTTGGAACCTCTCATGACAAACATCTCTGAGGTCTAGCATAGCCAGACAGAGAAAGAAACTCAGATACCCAGTCTATTTCGTTGCCCACCATGGTGTAACCTTGTAGAGACCAAAGAGAATGTTCTCACTGGTCACAAAGCCAAGGTCTTATGACACAGAACAAGACAAATGGAAAAAAAAAATAACAGTTTTATCTAAGCCTTGGGTCTCTTGGAGCCACACTAATATCTGAAAAGATATGCTGCAGGCTGGGGGCTGTGTGTAGTTTTACAATGTACTTAAATACACAGAAGTCTTTTTGAGGTTGGTGGGAGAACTAGTGTCAGTCTGAACCATTCCATGACCAACTTATCACAGTTGTCTTCTTGAGGTGGCAAGTGCTCTAACCACTTTTAAGTGTTTTTACCCATACAGCTTTGTAGCTTTGGTCCCCAAGATATCTTTTAGCAATAAAAGACAGACCACATGAAGGACAAAGCAAAGGAAAGCAAATACTGTCTCATGGAATAAATGGATCAGTAATCAAAGCATATGGTACCAAATTCAACCAAAGAATCACCAGGCCCAAGGATCTAGTTCCACACATATTTTCTCCTGAAAATCTAAATTTAGAAAGAGAGAAAAGGGGCTCTCAACATTCTTGCTCCATTGGACTATCTCTTCAGATAGAGATTACAGCAGGAGTCAGATGTCCCAGGATCTCTCAGCTGCAGCAGTGTCCAGCAAATGGTGTCCAGTGATTCAAAGTGTCCTGCTGACTACACCATCTGTTGGGGAGTGACAACCTCTGTCCTCTCAAAGGTCCTTCTAGATGTCCTAAGAATCAAACAGACATGAGACAGTAGGAGACAATAGGAGAAAATGGAATTCAATAGGCATATTTATGGGAAATTCACATAGACATGGAAGTTCCAAAGACAGCAAAATGAGGTATATATGTCATTCTAAACTAAGGAGAATGGGTTAGGGGTCTGGGATTTCAGAGGAAAAAACACACTTCACAGGAAAATAAGAAGAACATATTTTTGGCAATTAGATGTTTGTTCTATTATTAAAATTCAGATAAAATGTATCTCTTTTAATAACTCTTCTGGGAAAAAAAACCCTAAAACCCTCAATTTAGACTTTTCTGTGTGATTAAGGGAGAGACAAGTTTCTCTTGAGCCCACATGATGTCAAGTATCTTCAGGTCAAAATAACCCACATTCTGTGGTACATTCTGGGGGTTCTGTCCTGAACCCCTTTACTCTTTCTTTAGAGGGAAGCGTAAGGGATAGATGTATTGTGCCAGGTGGGGAATGAAAGTCCTTCAATACTCTAAAATCCCTACAAAGGTTTGCATCTCTTTCACATTCTTAGGGGTTGGATAGGCTGGCAGCTTATTATCATAGTTTTGGGGACAATATGAGTCATATCCAACCAGACAACACCCAAAGCCTTACAGCAGTGTTTGTATCTTGAGTTTTATGTGGGTTCATTTCCAATTCTCTTCCTGGAAGATGCTCCAGGAAAGCCTACAATGTTCTGCAGTAAAGGCAATTCTTTACATGTTAACATTATATTTTCAATATAATGGGTTCATATCCCTGATGTAGGGAACGAGAACAGGGAGAGATCCCAGGCTACCATCCCATGATATACTATGGGGCTATGCAGGTAGTTTGGGGGGAACACTTGAAACATTTATCGTTGTCCCTACCACATGAAGGCAAATTGATCTTAGTTATCAGTTATAACCTGTACTTAACAGTCTTTCCCATGAGTCTTCTGGAACATGAAGTAATTTTACAGGAAAACTTTTTGTGAAAACATTAGAGTAAAATAATAACTCTGTAAGTAACAAAAGACGAGAATGGCCATGGTTAGGGGTGCCTGGGTGGCTCAGTGGGTTGAGCCTCTACCTTCAGCTCAGGTCATGATCTCAGGGTTCTGGAATCAAGCCCCTCATCAGGCTCTCTGCTTGGCCTCTTTCTCTTCCTGCTTCTATGCCTACTTGTGATCTCTCTCTCTCTACGTCAAATAAATAAATAAAATCTTAAAAAAATTAAAAAGAATGGCCATGGTTAAAGATATGGTGAGAGTTTCTTGTACACCTGGTAAAACAGAAACTTAATTTTTCTGGGTAAAAAAAGGAAAACAAAAATTCTTTTTTAATAATTTCTCATCAAGATCAGACCAATAATCCAAGAAAATTTTGTCTTTTTAAAAAAGATTTCATTTATTTCTTTGAGAGAGAGAGACCACAAGCAGGGGAGCAACAGACAGAGATGGAAAAGAGGCCATCTGCAGAGCAGGGAGCTGGGCATGGGACTCGATTCCAGGGCTCTGGAATCATAACCTGAGCCAAAGGCAGATGTTTAATGACTGAGCCACCCAGGGTGCACACAAAATTTTGTCTTTTTAATAGAGAGAATTCAATCTTATACCAGTGTAATAAAAAAAAAATTATTTATTAGAGAAAGAGCAAGAGCATATGCAAGAGCAGGAAAGAATAGCAAAGGGAGAGGGAGAAGTAAATTCCCCACTGACCAGGGAGTCTGGCATGAGGCTTGATCCCAGAACCCTGGGATCATGACCTGAGCTGAAAGAAGATGCTCAAATGACTGAGCCACCCAGGTGCCCCAAGATTTTATTTTTAAGTCATTTCTACACCCAATGTGATGTTCAAAACCACAACCCCAAAATCAAGAGTTGCATGCTCCACCAACCGAGCAGCAAGGCACCCAGGAGTCTTCATTTTTGACACCCCACGCCATCATTTTTTTTTTTCCTTCTGTGTCTGTGGGTAGTGTTTTTTTTTTTTCCCTGAGTTGTTTATATTTCCAAAACACAATAGACTGATAATTTAAGGGACAGAGAAAGGATGTAACTTTTCATTCCAAAGAGTTTTGGGGGTAATTGCTATTTAAAATTTTTCTTTCTGGGAGACAAGGCAAGATGGTAGAGGAGTAGGAGACCCTATTTTAACTGGTCCCCTGAGCTGAGCTAAATATCTACCAAAGCACTCTGAGCACCCATGAAATCAGCCTGAGATGTAAGGTTATACACTTCTGGAACTCTACAGGGGCAGAGGATCATCAACGGAGAGGTAGAGAGGAGTTGGGAGTTCATGGACTGATATTGGAGGATAAACAAAAGAGGGAGAGAGCCACCAGAAGCGATCTATTGGGAAGTAATACCCCAAATACGAAAGTGCCCTGCACTTAGGGACAAGCATTAGCTTGGAGACTGGAGGATGTGAGATGGGAAGGGATTAATAACAACACTAAAAAAAAAAAAAAAAACAAAGGGACTTAAGGGACAACTGTAGGGATGGGATGGCTGCAGGCACAGACCTAAGCCCACAGTCCCAGGATGGCCACATCCAGTGCCATCTGCACCTGAGAGAGCCTGGCATGGGCTGCAGCCACCATAGCCACCTGTATCCATCCACCACTACCCGGGCTGAATGCATCCCTGCCCATGCCTGAGAGAGACAGATGCAAGCTCCAATTGGCAGTCCTTGGGTCTGCAGTCATTCGCTGCCTCCACCCCAGTTGGGGATAAATGCACCCTGCATGGCTGTGGGCTCGAGAGCTGTCCCTGGAGTGGCAGCCACCAGGACCGGGTTCTCCTAGACTGGTATTGTTCATGCTTTTGGTGGTACAGGAGTACAGAGAGAAGCGGGGACCTTGGGAAACCACTGAGATGGTGGATATGGGTGCGCACCACCTGTGGGAGGTTGCATGTGTTTAACGGAGTTTGCAGAGGGGGAGTCTTTGTGTTCTGGACCATTCAGAGGGGAGCAGACTGTGGCTTCTTTCTGAGGCGGAGGTCTGGGTGTGGACAATTTACTTTGCTCTGACTCTCCAAAAAGGTGCAAAAAGATGCCAAAGAATAAAACCTCCAGAGAGCAGAAGCCTGAAAAACAGGTTTTCACAGAGTCCAGCCCCTTGAAGGGGGCAGGGCAACTCAGCTGAAGGAAGATCAACCAAAAAACAATGCAGCAGTTCCCTCCCCAAGAAGAAAAGCCAAAATAACAAGAGGACAACAGTGACAGGGTCCCCATAAAACTGGTTTTACAGTTTTATGGGGACCCTGTCATTGTTGCACCCCAACACCAGGGGAAAACAATATATTAAGTTCCTGCTATTGCCCCGCAGTCTGTTCACAGATAAATGTTTTCTCTTTTGCGTTTGTTTTTGTTTTTTAAATTTCATTCTCATGATTCTTATATTTTTTAACCTACTTACCACTTCAGCTGGATGTTTAATACAACATATTCCATAGTAACTTTAAAAATTGAACTTTTTTCATACATATAACTTTGTTTCTTTATCCTTTTTAAAACTATGTGTAAGCTTCAAGGTAATCTTTATTCTCTAGTCAGTTCTATCCATATGTATATGTATATATGTGTACATATATGTATATACCCATATGTGTGTGTGTATCTGTATACACACACACACACACACACAGCTTTAATTTACTTGTATTTCTGGAAAGTTGAGTCCTCTAACAAAGATAGCAAGATATACCCTAGAAGAACTGAAATCAACTTCCTCTCCCACATCAAGGGTTTCTAACAACCTTCCATCTTATGTTTTTGTCAGCATTTCTGTGTGTTTGTTCTTGTTTCTGTACTTTATAAATCTTATTTTTGTGTTTCATTTGGGCTGTTTTTTTTTCTCTTTCTTTTTTTTTTAAGTTTTCTTTCTTTCTTTCTTTCTTTCTTTCTTTCTTTCTTTCTTTCTTTCTTTAATTCTTGGACAGAGATCATAAGTAGGCAGCGAGGGAGGGAGAAAGAGAGGGGAAGCAGACTCCATGTGTAGCAGAGAGCCTGATGCAGAGCTTGATCCCAGGACCCTGGGATCATGAGCTGAGCTGAAGGCAGAGGCTTTAACCTACTGAGCCACCCAGGCGCCCCTTTGGTGGTGACTTCTAATTGCACTAAAACTTTCCAGGGTGCACCTATCCTGGATCATGGCTGATATCTTCAGCTATACATCCCCTCAACCACCTCTCACCAGAATGAATAGGAAGAGGAACACCAAACACAGGAAAATCCAGAGACTGTGACCTATGCCACAGAACTATTGGATATGGACATAAACAATATGCCAGAAAGAGAATTCAGGGTAACAATTATCCAGGCAATGGCTAGGTTGGAGAAGACCATTAGCGCCAACAGAGAATCTCTAAGGGCAGAAGTGAGAGCTGATCTGGCAGAATTTAAAAATGCTATCAATGAGATCCAATCTAACCTAAATACTGTAAAAGCTAGGGTAAATGAGGCCAAAGATCGAATTAGTGATCTAGAAGAAAAACTGATAGCAAAGAAGGACCAGGAAGAGGCCTGTAACAAACAGCTTAGAAGCCATGAAGGCAGAATTAGAGAAAAAAGTGACGCCATGAGATGTTCCAGTGTCAGAATTATTGGGATCCCTGAGGGGGTGGAGGGAGAGAGAGGACTAGAAGGTATAGTTGAACAAATCCTAGATGAGAATTTCCCTGATCTGAGGAATGCAAAAGTGTTCAAGTCCTAAAGGCAGAGTGGGCACCCCTCAAGATCAACGAGGGTAGAAAGACAACCAGATATGTAATTGTGAAATTCGCGATTCACAGATTCAGATAAAATGTCTTAAGGGCAGCTAGGGGGAAAAGATCCCTTATGTACTGAGGGAGGAACATCAGAATAATGGGAGACCTGTTCGCAGAAACCCGGCAAGCCAGAAAGGACTGGCAAGGCATATTCAGAGCACTAAATGAGAAGAATATGCAACCAAGAATATCTATCCAACAAAGCTGACATTCCAAATGGATGGAGAGATAAAGAACTTCCAAGATTGGCAAAGATGAAAAGATTACGTGACTACCAAGCCGGCACTACAATATTAAGGGGATTCTATGAAAGAAGAAAGAACCCACAAGTGATATAGAACAGGAATTTACAGAGACAATCTATGGAAACAAGGACTTCACAGGCAATATGATGACAATAAAAGCTTACCTTTCAATAACCACTTTCAGTGTGAATGGCCTAACTGCTCCCATAAAACAGCACAGGGCTGCAGACTGGATAAAATGACAGGACCCTGCCATATGCTGCTACAAGAGACCCATTTTGAACTTAAAGATACACCCAGACTCAAAGTGAAGGGATGGAGAACCATCTTTCATGCCAATGGGCCTCAAAAGAAAGCTGGGGTAGCAATTCTCACGTCAGATAAATTAGATTTTAAACTAAAGACTGTAGTCAGAGATACAGAAGGACACGACATCATTCTTAAAGGGTCTATCCACCAAGAAGATCTAACAACTGTAAATGTTTATGCCGCCAACACGGGAGCCGTCAACTACATAAGCGAACTGTTAATCAAAATAGAGTCATATTGATAAGAGTATGTTAATTGTAGGGGATTTTAACATGCCACTCTCAGCAATTGACAGATCATCCAAGCAGAAAATCAACAAAGAAACAAGAGCTTTGAATGACACATTGGACTAGATGGACCTCAGAGATAGATACAGAACATTCCATCCTACAACAACAGAATACTCATTCTTCTCAAGTGCACATGGAACTTTCTCCAGAATAGACCACATACTGGGTCACGAATCAGGGCTCAACCAATACCAAAAGACTGAGATTATTCCCTGCATATTCTCAGACCACAATGCTTCAAAACTGGAACCCAACCACAAGAAAAAGTTTGGAAGGAATCACAACACATGGAAGCTAAAGACCACCCTGCTTAAGAACGTTCACATTAACAGGAAATCAAAGAATAACTTAAGCAATTCATGGAAACCAATGAGAATGAAGACATATTGGTCCCAAACCTATGGGATATGGCAAAGGCAGCCCTAAGGGGGAAATACATAGCCATCTAAGCCTCTCTCAAAGAAATTGAAAAGTCCCAAATACACAAACTCTCTTTACACCTCAAAGAACTGGAAAATCAACAACAAACTAAACCAGTCCCATGCACAAAAAGGCACACCATTAAGATTAGAGCAGAGATCAATGAGTTAGAAACCAGAGATACAGTAGAACACATCAAGAAAACTAGAAGCTTGTTCTTTGAAAGAATTAATAAGTTCAATAAACCACTGGCCAAACGAATCCAAAAGGAAAGAGAGAGGACCCAAATTAATAAACTTATGAATGGAAGGGGAGAGATCATGACTAACACCAAGGAAGAAGAAACAGCAATCAGAAATTATTATCAGCC